>CXYZ01006529.1:4972257-4995570 GCA_900006705.1 Sonneratia caseolaris
TATAATTAGTGAAATAGTTTTATGTCGTAATTTATCATAACAACATTAAATATGGTATGGAACATGATAGTAGTGATAATTATTTTTTTTCATTCCATCCCATTCTAATTCTAAGACTATTGCAATTTTGATTTTGATTCCATTCTTACGTACCAAAGAGACCTAAGATATATAATAGACATACATTTAAAGAAAGAGATTATGTCGTTGATTTTNATACAAAAAAAAAGAGGCATATATTAAATTGTAAAACTACTTACCACTTTAAAACCCATAATTTCTTCTAGTTTACTCCCTAATTTCCTTTCAAATACGTAACTTATTTTCATTTATTTAAGATTATATTATAATATTATTAAAAAATAAAAATAAAATAATTTTGTCATCTAAAAGATTAAGACTATGAGAATTACAGACCCGATTCGTCTGACGCCGCTGATTTTCGCCGGCCGAACCAAACCGGTCAGGTCTTCCCTTTTCCGTCCGTCGTCGGCTGGTCCGGAAAAGGAAAGTCAGAGCCCTCACTCTACTGAACTGAGGGTTTTAGGATCCGGGAGGCTTTTCTGTCTCCCCTGCAAAACCCTATCACGGTCCTGGCAGTTACCTCCACCGCCCCCCGAAGACCATGGCTCGGTTCTCCCGATCCTCCGGTTCCCGCCTCCTCTATACTCTCTATGCAACCGCTTCATCCCCTGCCACCGCCACCACGTCCCTGCTGCCGGGCCCCCAGTCGCCCTTAGCCTCCCTCCTCCTCCTTGGCGGCCACTGCCGCCATTTCTCGTCGGGGAGCATTGCGCGGGCCAAGGATATGAAGGAGCCGTGGTGGAAGGAGTCTATGGAGCGGCTACGGAACATTGGGATCTCTGCCCACATTGACTCGGGGAAGACCACTCTCACGGAGCGGATCCTGTTCTACACGGGGAGGATCCACGAGATTCATGAGGTCCGGGGGAAGGATGGGGTCGGGGCCAAGATGGACTCCATGGATTTGGAGAGGGAGAAGGGGATTACAATTCAGTCCGCTGCCACTTATTGCACTTGGAATGGTTACCAGGTAGAGTGCTTGGAATTCGAATTCAAGTATGCTCAATGATTCTGTTTACTTGCAACGCTGTAAAAGAAGTACTTGATAGCGTGATCTGTGCTTGTCTCTGGTTAGGCTCGTTATCAAGCTTATCAAATTGGTCATGGTGGGTCTTTTTTTCCATTGGCTTATCTCCCTTTTGCAATCTCGGATCTGCCCAACTTAGACTTGGATTCCCTTCTGGATATGGAATAATTTATTTATAGGGACAAAGCTTGTTGTATTTTTTGTATTATTGAATAGAGTTCATGCTGGTTGGCCAAAAAAAAGGAGGGAGAGAGAAGAGTTACTAGTGGATTAGGAATGTAAAATTATCAGAAAATGATTATTTTTTTCGGTTCATTTGGTTGCTGGAAGTGAGGAACATTTTCATTCCCTTCTTGGAGATTTACATTGCACAATATAGAAAAAGTGGTTCATCCCCTAGGACCAAAATGCAGGGTTCGTCAATGGCATTTCAAGTGCCCCTTTATTCCATCTTCCTTCTTTTACCAAAAATATTGTATCATGTAAAATATTTTCTTTGATTAAAACAGAATTAAACGTTCTTTTGCCCCTTAACATAAAAAAATTGCATGGATTACACAGTTCTTTTGTTCTTGTCAGTCGCCATCATTTCCTTTGTCCTTTTACTTTTGGTTTGCTGTTTGCTGTTTTATAACTGTTTATACTGTGTATAGATTAGCAGTGTGGCTCCAAGCTTCTGCCTCTCATATTTTATTTTTAATATTTATATTCTTTCTGCTGGTGAAGAACACTTCTTGTGTATCTGATTTATTATAGTTCTTGGTAACAGGTTAACATTATTGACACACCTGGACATGTTGATTTTACCATTGAAGTTGAGAGGGCCCTGCGTGTTCTTGATGGGGCCATTCTCGTTTTATGTAGTGTTGGTGGTGTACAAAGTCAATCAATTACTGTTGACCGTCAGATGAGAAGATATGAGGTTCCAAGACTTGCTTTTATTAATAAACTTGATCGAATGGGAGCTGATCCTTGGAAAGTTCTGAACCAGGTAAATTATTCTTGAGACACTAGATTGCAATAAGTTTGTAAAAAACTATTTTTATTTGTCTAGTTAAAAGAGTAATCTATATTCAATTGCTGTGAATATACAAGATGTGGAACTATAAATTTCTTGAGTGGGTTTCATAGTTCAATGCATATGAATACATCACCTTTATACTTTCACGAGGCATGAAATCTCTATAATCTCATATTAAGCAACAATTGAGCAGCTCCATAGAAGTGCAACTAGGGCTTTATTTGACTAATGAAAGCCCATTGTATATTCACTTTGACTTGCTTGAAGTTATTAGAATAAGGCTATATTAGACAAATGAATCTGCCACTTGCTCCTGGTCCTAAACAGTGGAAGATTCAGCTAGATTTCCTTGTATTCCAGGCAAGGTCTAAACTTCGACATCATAGTGCTGCAGTGCAAGTTCCAATTGGTCTGGAAGAGGAGTTCCATGGTCTTGTTGATCTTGTCAAGATGAAGGCTTACTATTTTCAGGGTTCCAATGGGTATGTCTTCTTGGTTTTACATGAGAAAGTTAATTTTAAAATATTTACTTTGGTGCATTGCTTGCTCATGCAGGGAAAAGGTTGTCTCAGAAGAAATACCTGCTAATATGGAGGACCTGGTTACTGAGAAGAGACGAGAACTGATTGAGGTGGTCTCAGAGGTTGATGATAAACTCGCAGAAGCATTTCTTAATGACGAGCCAATATCTTCAATTGATCTGGAGGTGAGCTTTTGGGAAATGTTTGACCAACAAATACTAAATCTGGTTTTCACAGCACTGTCTTAAGAATTTCCTGGAATAAAATTTTCTGGCATGGAGGTTTGTCATATTTTTTCATCACTTCTCTTCTGTTCTGGCACGAACACTTGTTTCTATCTTATTGAACTCTCAGTCTGATGTTATTGTTGTATTCTTCATGGTTAAACTATATGTTCTGTAGGAAGCAATCCGAAGGGCAACAGTAGCTCGGAAGTTTGTTCCTGTATTTATGGGCAGTGCATTCAAGAATAAGGTACTGAATTATTTCTATGACCTCATGATATGTGCTATGGCTCTCTTATGATCTATCAGGCACATGATTTTGTTGCCTTTTTGTTTCTATCTTCACATGTTAATAATAGGATGATTTTTTAGCTGTTGATTCTACGAATAGTGAAAACTATAACTATCGAGTGCCTGCCCTTTTGGCTTCTGTTGATGGACTGTGGAAATGCAGCTGTCTTATGAAAATTGTTTTTCCATTCAACAGTATTTGATAATGCTGAAATTGGTTAATGTATTTTTCCTTCTATTATCCTTGTGACGGAGGATTGTTGGAGATGGTGACTTTTAACAAACTGCTCAGTTTAGTTAATCTGTTTTTGCACAAATGCCCTATTGATATCTTGTGCAGTGCACCTGATTGATTTCCCCCATACCCTTGAATTACCCTGGGATTCTCTTTCTCCTCCTTTTTTTAAGTATTCTTTGCTTACAAGAATTTTTTATCTCTTGAATCATAAAATAATAATTTTTGGTCTAAAAACTCAACACTGTCTGGTCCAAGAGAAATGGTAATTGTTAATAAGTATTTAATATCATATTAGATGATATCTTAGATAACATTGCTGGCTTTCAGTTCTTTCTCTTCATGGATAGATGATGGATGAGAGTCACTTCTTCCTTGCAGTAATGGGTCTGCTGTGCAGATTAATGTGAACTTCACTTTTTAGTGGGTGTAACTGGGGCTCTTTATCTTTTCTTCATGAGTGTAGAATCAGATTAAGCAAAAGCAAATTTATATTTTTCTTTTACTGCTGTTTTCCAGGGAGTACAACCACTTTTGGATGGTGTCCTTAGCTATTTGCCTTACCCAGCTGAAGTCAGTAGCTATGCTCTTGATCAGAACAATAAGGAAGAAAAGGTCCTATTTCTGTGTCAATATGTACTTATCTGGTAAGATGTCTTCTCAGACCTACCTCTTTCAGTGAGAAATTTATTGCCATACAGGTTGCATTGTCTGGAACACCCAATGGACCTCTTGTGGCATTAGCCTTTAAACTAGAGGAGGGGCGTTTTGGTCAGTTAACATATCTGAGGTATAACCTGGTTAACTTCAGGCTTAAGCAATTGGTGCAGTTGCAAGTTCTGTTGTTACACTTCTATATGCCTGTAATGTAGATTTTAATACTGATCATGCTTTAATCAGCTTTCTTTCTCTTTTTGTGGGCAAGAATATACGAAGGTGTAATACGGAAGGGTGAGTTCATTATCAATGTAAACACTGGGAAGAAGCTAAAGGTGAGTTGGAGACTATGTAGTGGCCTTGGCATTACTCTACTTAATTAGGTGCATATATGTGTTTGACATATGTATTTTGTTGAATTTTTATGCATTCTTGGTTGTGTATTGGGAGATAGAAATGGCCACCAAAAATGCAAGTTTGAGATTAAATGTCATTAAGCTTGAAAAGGAGAGAGTGCCTGCGGTTGAACATGGACATTTCTGGCTTGCTCACTTCAACAAATTTTGAGTCGATATAACAATTTAAACCAGTACAACCCACTATAATTAGTCCAAAACGTTGTTGTCCCTTTAAAATGCTTAGTTTTTATTATGCAGCTAGCCACAAGCATTCTTCTGTCTTTCTTGTCATTACTTCTCGAGTGCACAATATTGGAAAAGCTGTGCTTACCATACATATGAGTCATGCTTAATTATAATATCTGCTGTGTATTCGATGCTTTATATCATTTTTCAACAGTCATTAATACTGGAAGAGGGGAACGTTTTTGTTTTAAATCGATGAACTTTGCTATGTTTGCTTAGTATCCTTAGTTTCTTATCATGTTCAGTATTTTTGTTCACCCTCTTTCTCCACAGGTTCCTCGCCTTGTACGAATGCATTCTAATGAGATGGAGGTAAGTTGCTGCTTAAGATAAACGTGATCTATCTTTCATGGTGGCAGAATTTTAATGATTCAAATTCCTTTGATATGTGATGTACTAGTTTACTAAAAAAATGTCTAATAGGATATTCAAGAGGCACATGCGGGGCAAATCGTGGCTGTCTTTGGCGTGGACTGTGCTTCAGGTATAATTCCTGCCATTGCATCGCTTGATATTGTTTTTTCCTATTTTAGATTCCTAGTTAACGAATTTTGTAGGGGAAAAACATTTTTTTTCTATTGAAAAAGCAATGAAACTAAGACATGATTAATCTTGTTACTGTTGCATATGGAGTGTCGTTTTTTGTGATTCTTATATTTCTGATTCCTCTGGCAGTTTATGGTGTTTTTTTTCTTTTTGTTGCATATTCTAGGGGATACATTTACTGATGGGTCGGTTAGATACACCATGACTTCTATGAATGTTCCTGAGCCAGTGATGTCGTTAGCTGTCTCACCGGTTTCAAAAGACTCTGGAGGACAAGTGAGTAGTTTCTTTGACTAAATTGTTTTGTCATGACTAATTGGTTAGCTCTGGTTGATCTCCATCTCCATATCATTTTGTAGTTTTCCAAAGCCTTGAATCGTTTTCAAAAGGAGGACCCAACCTTCCGTGTTGGATTGGATCCTGAGAGTGGACAGGTTTGATATTCGTTGCTTCCCACTCATTTTTATTTATGAACTGTTAATGGATTGTGCACAATTGGTAGCTCTATCTTCTGTAAACAGACTATTATTTCTGGCATGGGAGAGTTGCATCTTGACATATACGTTGAACGAATCCGGAGGGAATATAAGGTGCATTTTGCCTGAACCTTAAAATTGGATGTAAACTCTGTTGCTGATATAAGAAGAGAATAGGTCGCTAACGGTTTTGGTATTACATTTTTCTGTTCACATCATGTGCTGAATAGGTTGATGCAACTGTTGGAAAGCCTCGTGTAAATTTTAGGGAGACTGTTACTCAGCGTGCTGACTTTGATTACTTACATAAGAAGCAAACTGGTGGACAGGGTCAGTATGGAAGAGTATGCGGGTAAATGCAGACTAATTGCCTTCTTATATGTGTTTTCTTGGAGTGGTCCAGTAACTTTATATCTACTTTTGTCTAGAAAAAGGGCCTATACTATGCAAAGACAACAATTTACTCATATTATTCAAGACAATAAATTGATTGATGTCTATATATAAAAAAAATCAGAAATAAGTAGTCAAGATAACTTAATACAATTGTCATGTGAAAAGTGGTCAGGCTCTTTGCTAGGTCCATGCTGGCATTCACTTGTTAGAAGCCATATGGTTTTGTTCTAGTGCTGCATCTTGGGGAATATTTCCTGTCAATCTTGGAGAAAAATATACATGTTTATGAGATATTGTTCAGGTGTTGTGATGGACGTGATTTTGAAGTATGATATGAAGCTTAAATGCTTGTTTCTTTATGTTGGCAGGTATATTGAACCCCTCCCAGCAGGGTCATCTGTTAAGTTCGAATTCGAAAATATGATCGTTGGGCAGGCTATCCCTTCTGGTTTTATTCCAGCAATTGAAAAGGGATTTAAAGAAGCTGCCAATTCGTAAGATCTCTCTCCCTCCTCTCCCCATCCTTCCCTATCATTCATCCCCTTTCGTTACCCCAAAATATCTATCCCACCCCCCACCCACACCCCCCAACCCGACAACAAAAGAAAAAGCTCCTTTTCTTTCCTACCTTTAAATATGTCAATATAATGAGATATTAATGAGCCTATGTGCACTTTGATTGGAAACTGATGTATGTTTACTTGGATCACTTCACATACAGGGGCTCATTAATTGGTCACCCAGTTGAAAATATCCGTATTTGTCTCACTGATGGTGCTTCACACGCTGTTGATTCTAGTGAGCTGGCCTTCAAATTAGCTGCAATATATGCTTTTAGACAGGTATTTCTTAATCATTCATCCATTTATATCTTATATGGGCAATCATTCATCTCTTATTTTCCTCTCCTTTGAATAGTAAAGTAAAGATAGATGTGCACTATTTTGCTTTAGAAATATGATAAATTTCTGTTTTTTTTTTATTTTTCTCTTGAAAAACAAAGGTTGAAAAAGATGTGACTAAGTAGAATTTCTTATGAGATAGAGTCCAATAAAATTTTTCTTAGTTGTGCTAAAATAAATGGAACCAGCCCTTCATATAATTGGTTTCCTTTTTAATAACACATATCGGCCCCCTAATCATTCATAAAGTAGTCCAGTTTATTAATGATATGCGTCTGCCCTTGTATGGTTCTTCCTGGTGTTGTAATTTGATCATGTCATTTCTGTGGACAGGCTGTTTGGTGATTATCTATCTAGGTTGATTCTTAAAATTTTTGTAATGATTAATTGACAGTGTTACTCTGCTGCGAGACCTGTGATTTTGGAGCCTATCATGCTGGTGGAGCTCAAAGTGCCAACAGAATTTCAGGGTACTGTTGCTGGTGATATCAATAAGTAAGTGCAGGTTATATTTTTCTCGGCTTCTCACATGTTTCTTTCCATTTTGTCACTCAAACTTAGAGGTGCTCTGTCATTGGTTATTTTTCAGGAGAAAAGGTGTAATCGTTGGAAATGATCAGGATGGAGACGATTCTGTGATCACTGCTCATGTATGAATAATTTCCTCACCATAATTTTTCCTATTATAAGCTTAATTGGTCTATTTAAGGAACCAATGATTCTTTCCTTCCCTGAAATAATTAGTAGAATTCTTGGTCAAAAGGTAGGGTTCAAAGAATGTAACCTCTGGTTCAATCATTGCAGGTCCCATTGAATAATATGTTTGGGTACTCGACTTCTCTTCGTTCAATGACACAGGTGAATAGCAAACATCTTTTTTATAACTCAATAGGCAACTGCTGTTGCATTTTCTTTTGAAAGCTTACTGCTGCTATTTCCTAAGCAGGGCAAAGGAGAATTCACGATGGAGTACAAAGAGCACTTACCAGTCTCTCAAGATGTGCAGATGCAACTGGTGAACTCACACAAGACAAGCAAGGGCACTGAATAGCCGGGTACTCCATTTCCCCTCAAACCTGATTGTCTCTTTGAAGAGTCAAACATGTTTGGTCTGTTTGTTTTTGTTTTTTAAAATATTGTTTTCTCATCTGAGTACAAGTGATAGCTCTTTAATTAGCATGGAGCGAGACATTATGTTTGTCAAAGCTTTGATCAACTGTAAGATCAGCAATTTTTGGGAGTATAGTGCAAATAATGTTCAACCACACGAAAATGTGTCAGGAGGAAGAGAAGATTAAAAGATCGCCGGACAAGTAGTATAACGTAGCATGTTTAGTTTTCTCTTGACTTCGATGTTGTGGGCCTTAACATTGTATTTCATTCAAGATCAATATTGGATTAGTTTTTCTCAGTTTACGAGAAAATGCAGAACTTGGATATCGAATTCTTCGGTTGATGATGCTTTATGGTTATGGAGAAACATCTCCGCATTGTCAAATTAGTGCATTTTGTCTGTTGAAGGATGCCTTCAGTCTTGTCTCTTGAAAGAAGTGTTTCTATCCGAACCCTCAAGTAAACTTCTCAAGCTTGATGACACCTCTTTGAGGAGGGTGGTCTGGTCTCTGGATCTGGCACTTTAAAAATGGAGTCAATTTTGATGGTTACTTGCACATGTGGATAGCCCGAAGTTGACAAATCCAGGGCAGCCCGTGGGTGGATGGGCCATCTTTTATGCCCTATCGTTGTTACTTTTTACTCTCAGTGTCGCAAAGCAGACAGAGATTGCTCAAAATCCCGCATGAATTGAATTGAGTGACCACTTTCTTCTGATCGAATGTCATCGAGTTGGGAACTGTGGCTGGCTGGTTAGAGTTGGCAGCACATTGTCTTCATTCTGGGATGATATTGGATCTAATTTCTGTTGGTGAAATTTCACTCTATTCGCTTATTACTCCTCTTCCTTTTCTGGACTCATTCTGTATTTGAAAAAATGCTGTCGAGTTCGACTTTGCAGTACCACCTTAAAGAGACGGTTGTCGATGGGTTGGGATAGGGCAGAGCTGCCCAGCTCCGTCCGTGGGTGTCATCCATTTATTACACCATGCTAGGTGAAAATGGACTTACTTGCAATACGAAAATTATGTCTATAGTAAAATTAAATATTATGAAAAAATTTTAAAAATTAATTAATTACATAAAAAAATTATATTTTAATATACTTTTTAAAATTAGGATAAATTTTAGATTAATCTATTAATTGAAACACTTAAAAGTTGAGTTTGATACTTAAAATTATTTAAATATAATTTGATTCGTGTTGGGTTGGGTGATCCCAAACAAGAAATATTAGCGTCCAGGCCGGGCCTTTCAGGTCGATAAGGATGTTAGGCTGGCCCAAATTATGAGCTCTATAATTACACTACAACCTTAAAAAGCCCTGTAGCATAGAAGAGAGTGGGTTTTGGTCGTGTGGGGGCGGGCGGGGGAAGCAGTTCTCTTGAACAGTTACTGAATCATGAGCAACGTGCGATGAGTGTGCTTCTGTGGGAACTGTCTCCCCCAGGGGGATTCCAACTGCTGGGTGTGTGCTTGGTTCTACATATTTACACTAACAGGTAGAGAAGAAAGGAAGTAGTTGCTGAAGAAGAAGAAGAAGAAGAAGAAGAAGAATGGGAATGATCAAATTGTCTTCCTTCCTGAGGGCTGGATCCGAGTTCCTCGACCTAATGGAATCCCTCCTTTGCAAATCGTCCCTCCGTTCATACTTTGCCGAGCTCGTCTCATCCTTCATCTTCGTCTTCGCCGGCTTAGGCTCAACTATGTCTTCTGGTGAGTTCTTCTTCGCTGACAATTCGCTGATTAATGTTCCAGTGACTGCAGCTACGCAGATAGTTATTCTGCTGTTGCTTGCTTGCTTGCCCTGCAAGGTTTGCTGATCGGTTCGGAGTCAGAGGCAGCCGCCACTGCGGCTGAGGCACACCTGCTCGCTGTGGCAGTCGCCCACGCCTTTGCCATGTCTGCAGCCGTGTCCCTGTCGGCGCACATCTCCGGCGGCCACGTGAATCCGGCTGTCACATTCGGATTGCTCGTGGGAGGCCAAGTCAGCTTCTTAACCGCACTGTGCTACATCCTCGCTCAGCTGCTCGGGTCCAGTCTAGCCTGCGCCCTCTTGACGCTCTTCTTAGAAGGCCAGGTTAGATCGATAGTATCCATCCGTCAACGGTTTGAATTTACGAGCTATAAGAGATCTTAACTAAGAGTAATCATGATCAGCAGGCTATCCCGGTGGGTGGGTTGTCTCCACAGATGCCAGTTTCGGGCCGTTTAGCAGTGGAGGGCATTGCGACATTTGCCGTAGTGTGCACGGTCTACGGGGCCAGAGACCCAAAGAATGAGTCCCACAGGGTCACGGGTCCAGTGGCTATAGGTTTCGTACTCGGGGCGAACATCATGGTCACAGGCCCCTTCACCGGCGGGTTCATGAACCCGGCTCAATCCTTCGGCCCCGCCTTGATGTCAGGCAATTTCAGGAACCACTGGGTGTATTGGGTCGGGCCATTCTTAGGAGGCGGCGTTGCTGGCTTCGTCTACCGGAGCTTCCTGGCTCAACCCAGTGGAAACCAGCAGGCTGATGCAAATGTAGCTGTATAGTTTGGACTGGCTTCTTGCTCGTATGCGGTGGTCAAGGTTTAGGGGCATGGACTGTAGTGGCACGGAATCTATACACATAGGCAACAAATGACGATTGTCGGTTTCAGATGATCCTGTCGGGACCTATGTAGTACGTATCACCATTATCATCGATGTGATCAAGTGAACACCAACTCATTTGCCGTCTTCCCTTCTGTTTGCGAGCCTATGGGGGATGAATGCAAGCTCGGTGATTCGTCATATCATGAAAAGCTCCTAGGAAGAAACGGGGGCAAAGGAGTCCCATTGATGAGAACTGAACCCAGAACTCTAGTCCGAGGTTTATAGGGTGGTGAATCTTTCTGTTTAAACTATACATCATCCAGAAGCAAAACAATCGAGCTCTCTGTGAGAGACGACAAAACCATCAATCAGACTCTCAGAGAAGAGCTCCACAGCTGAGAACTGCACTCTTCCAGCTGCTGTTTTGCCCTCATCAATGCCAGCCAACCCCAATACGGAGCTTGGGCTTTGAATGAGGTCAAGCGTCAACTGCAAGCCGACCTCGCCAGCTATCTTCCGGGTGGGCAGGCCTCTACTGCTTCATCTCAGTAGTCCTTGACGTAGTTCATTGAGCTAGAGCTTAGGTATATTACTGAGCCAGGAAGACTAGATTGACGAGTGTTATGGTATTTGTACAGGGTAATGCATTTAATGCAATATGGATCAATACATACCATTGGTGCACGTTAAGTAACTAGAAAATGTGGATTGGCTCGAACACAATTCCGAGCATGAATATCAATGGAGAGAGAACCAACATCTTATGCTGTATCAGATAATCAAGTTCAATGCAAAACTGCATGCGGTCTTCAAAATCAAATGACTACTGGATCATCCTTTCAGAACACTTAACTTCTACTAAACAATGAAACGCATCCTCTTCCCTGGGGTCCACTTTGGACATACGTTTATCGACGAACGAAGTAGAGCTTCCCCACAACGTGGAGGACAGCAACAAAAGCTATGAACCCAATGCTCATGATAAGAACCACATTAGGCGAGATCTTCAGGCCCGGAGCGTCATCAGTGTAAAACTGAAGCATGGTCCCAGCAGCACCTCCTGAGGCTCCAGCACTTGAAGTCCTCCTCCTTCTTAAGCTTGCAGCAGCAGCTGCACTTCCTCTCGGGGGAGCTGTTCCACCTAAAGCCATTTCACTGCAAGACACACCTCAGCACTTAAAGAGATTTATCAGTAAAAGGAAAGGAGCACGGAAGGTCAATTCTAATTTCACTGAGAAGCATTGAGTCAAGATTCAATTCTGCACCACACAAATCTTCTCTAGGCAAGACTTTCAACTTTTATGAACATGTAAATAGTCAATCAGGACTTCGTCAAGTAATATGAATAAGCAGGAAATCATACCGACAGCTAGAACATCAACCTCAATTTGACAAGCAGGAATCACTAAACAACAGAACGAAATAACTATTTCCGAAGTCCCGAAACTTAGTTTCATTATCCAAGTACATATCATACAAACACAGTTTCAATTAATATAAAAAGATAATAGAAACATTACAACATTGATTATCAATTTTATAGTCCATTTCATCTGAGTTCACTTTCCACTATAACGGAAAATCCTTGCCATGCAACTTTCAGGGGCCAGATATGTAGTTTTAATTCAGTATTCATCTCTTCTACCTCACAATATGACCTATGTTCCTAACACATGCAATAACAAGTTGATTTTTGGAGGCACAATGCTTATAAATTTCTTTCAACCACTTGAGCAATTCTCAAGTTTACAAACAAAAGAAAGGAAAAAAACTGCTCAAGTTCATCTTCCCTCAAGGCCTCTCCCTAGTGTCCAACCCACTCCAACCATCATTTTTTTTTTCTTCTTCTTCTAAACATGGAGACAGCTTTAAATTTCTTATTCTCGAGACATCTAATCTATCAAGAATTCCAGCCGGTTTCATTTTCCTGGAGATATACTCAATGTTTTTGTTTTTTTTTCAGCTGTCAAGTCGTTAAGAATGATTTCACTATCTTGCAGATATTAAAAGAAAAGAAGGGTATGTCTATTCTGCACTTAACCAAAACCAGACCTTTCTTGATTTCATCACACAAAAAAGGAAAAACTTGAGTAATACTTGGGCCCAAAATGAAGCTTTCCACTATTAAACGAGTTCAACACATACATCAATGGCATTAAAAGTGATAAAATACATGACAATCCGCATATGACTTTCTTCTTTCATTGATTTATCCACAAAATAATAAATAGGGGACTCAGTTATGATAACCAGCATTATATCAAAGAAAACTAAGGATTTTCTTCCAATGCCGAGCTAGCAGCCATAGGTTTCGCGTCTCAAATATTACGTTCCCCCCCCCCAAAAAAAAAAATCCTATTCAGACAGGCTAAGATTCAAGAACATGAACAGATGAAATTAAACCGAAGGATTTTGGATTATGAACAACACAGCCAAAAAAAAACAGCAAAAGGGATTCTGAACAGGTGCAAAAATGAAGCAACATTCGGCAGGTAGAAACAGAATTGACGGTCTATCTCTGTGCAAAGAGATCTCCTGAACCAAACAATAGAAACACAAAAATTGGCAGAAAGGGAGTCCAATGTCTGCGCCGATTGCATCGATCAGTTAAATTCAAACAAACAGCGATGGGAAACATACCCCGGAGAATTGTATTTGTCGATAAATTCGACGAAAAGAGTGGGGAATCAGATGTGCCTGAGTCAACCGGTGGATCGAAACAGACAAGTCACAAATCTGAAGATCGAGGGTTCCGAGTTTCGAGCCGACGAAAGCACCAGTCGTGAGGAGCCAAAAGCCGAGAAATTGGTTTGTTCGGTCACATCACAGATGGACCGAAGGCCCATTACCATTGGGCCCAAAATGGGCCCAATTGCCTCAATTCTCGTCGTTGGGGCTTTGGTCCGAGTTGGGTAGGTTGGCTGGACATGTTACTATGCTGATAGGGATTGTACTTCTTTTTCATTGAGAGGGGTACACTCTCGGGTCATCCGCAGCTCGAGTGGCACTCTCTAAAATCACCAAATTTCATCATTACAGAAGTGGTCTACAAATCTGACTGGAAGCAAGATTATAGAGCTCTGTACCCGATCTCCACCATTTAGAACTAAACCCAGAAGCAATGAAACTGCTGTCAAAACTTCGTCCCAATCGGAACTTATTCACCCTTGTGGTCGAGGTTTGTTCTTGCACTGAGCGCAGGGAACCTGCACTAATTCTTTGTTTCTTTCTGCACTGGGTGTTCTAGATATATCATCGTCTAATTTTCGATGCTCCTGATTTTCCACTCGCAATTCTAGATAGATGTATCCTTTCTTAATCGTAAGATTTGAATAAGAAAATTACCTACAGAACTATCAGTCCCCTCAACTATTTTCTCTTTCGAACCCTTCAAAAATTCCTATAATTCTTTATCGGATAGATTCGATTAGAGAGGGAATTAGATGCGCAAGAGTTGATCAACGTGATAATCAAGTGCCACATGTGAAAATCTGATCGAGGGTCATGAAATTTTGCTAAATTAGGGTCGGATGAATTTAACTATCAAATTCTTAATAATTTTTTTTTATCACCGGACATAAGTGTTCTTGTCGTTCATATGAGGAGCATGTTCTCTGTCATAAAGTCTCTTTGCTCAGGCTATTTGTGCCCAAATTTGGTCTTAAAACGGGAGGAGTTCTTCAACTCACAAAACCATATAATCATCATGAACTCCTAGAAAAGCAACATCTCAATTGTGGCCTTGCATGCGAAAGCCCAAGTGAAAATCAAGTGCATGGAATATCAACCGATTCAACCCTAAATTGGAGATTACTAGCCCCAGTCATAATACTGAGAATCGGGAAAGATAATGAAACACAAAAATTTGAAGAGCAGGGACCATCAGGAAGGCTGGCAACAGTCCGGACGACAAGCAATAGCTCGAGATGCATGCGATTCCCAGACGAGGAATCTCGTGACATTCTTAGTTAGTTACCTCAGGTGGTCTACCACGCGTCCCGATCGCTTGATGCAGTGCGGTTCAGGTACTTAGAGCCCTTGAAGCTGGAGTGGAATCCGAAAAGTAATTAATGGTCAACTTGGGTCGATCAGGGCTATGTCCACCGTGGATCAATGAGATTGCATGCTCGCGTACTGCCAGCAAGAATTATCTCCGCTTCAATTGGATGGTCGAGAATGATTCCGACTTGAACGAGAATCTCAGACTGTTCCTAGCTACTTGTTGCACGTTAAGCTTGACAGATGCTGCGGATTATCAACGGATGGGATTTTAGGCACGAGCGGCTTCTGCAGGTTCCACTTTTCATTTGTTTTTGCCTGGCTAAAGAATCAAAATAGTATGGATTATTATGATGCTTGTCAATCCCCATGAGCTATGCCCACTTTCCCAAAAATCAAAATTACTTAGACAAAGAGGAAATATTTAAGAAAAATAAATAAATAAATAAATTCGTATGTAAGAATAAGAACAAGCCAGCATGTCCGAAATCGACTTGGCTAATATTAGAGAGTTGACTAATTCTTTTACTTTGCTCCAAGCATTAGGATCCGCGTGTTTTGGCCCATTTTTCCATTTTGGGATATGTCCTACCATTAGAAATTTGGAAGAATAAAAATTAATGAGAGAAATCCCAGTACATTAGTTTGACTAAGGATAGACTCACTGACTAAATCCAGCAGCTTGCCCTAATTCAATCAGCGGTTGCAATAATCATAAGTGGAAATTAGAATTATGTGTGGGTGTTTCCTTGACATGGAATTGAAAGAGAAATCCTTTGGCCATATCTTTCTTTATCATGTTCTATGATAGACAAATTATAGTGAATGAGTAAAATATTGTTAAAATTAGTATTACAGTTATTACAATAACTTTTATTAATAATTTCTCATCATGTCATTATAAGATAAGATTACCTGAGTTTTTCTTAGGTTAAGAGGATGTGATTAACTATACAATGGCATTTAGCTAGTGAGCTTCGACGTAATCATGGTAACATACATCACATTCTGCGCATTGTGGTGCAAATGAATCGTAACGATGGATAAGGGTTAGGAGATTTTCTATTGATTTGGCCTGTAGTCATGTTATGCATAAAATGTATCAATAATGTTACTCATCTTCCCCCGACACACCCAAAAAAAGGAAAGGTATTACTCTTCATCGCACTATAGAAAATGTTGACTGCACTTATTGAGACCACTGGTACTGTCCGTAACAGGAGCACAAGCCGATATAGATGTTATGTATTTTGGTCGTTTCCGAACCAGATTACCTATACGTTCAATGTTTTTATATATTTTATTATCCAAATCTTATTGTATAAGATTTAGAATATGAAACACGTATAAATTTCTAATAGTATTTTTTTTAAGATTTAATCGATACGAAATGATATATTTAAATAGATTTTCATTTTTTTTATCAATTTTCCTCTTAATTTTTTTTATATAGTTTTATTGTTGGAACTTAGTATGTTTTAATTCACTTATATATACAAAGATGTTTTATTATGTTTCATTATTAATCTCTAAATTCGGTAGGACACATTTCTCAAATATGCATTATTACCTTTAAAATGAAAGCTTGTCGAGTTAGAATCCAACTATCTTATCTATGGTATAAGGGTCAGATTTGACACTAGAGCGTGCTGGCCAATTGAAGTTTACTGTAAAAACCGGTTTCTTTTTATGTACTCTATTCTAATACCGGCTGGGATTATGGAGGGCCGACCATAGCCAAGTCTTGAATATTTAATCGGGTTCTAATTCTACCCGAATTTCATTAGGGTTACCTCAGTAACCTATCACATAGGTCGCAATTTGACCTGAATCGGTACATACCCTTTAATCGGTGATGGTCAAACTGGAAGATCTTCCTTCTTATGAACTAGTCATCCCAACACTCACTTATTGGTGTGCGGGGCTTCGTTCGTACGGACACACGCAAATCGCTCTTCCTCAGGGCTCGGCGGAGCGGCGGCGCCACCAGTCCCACCACCACCACCCTCCGCCATGCGCGGGTCTTAGAAAAAGTCTTCCTCCTCTCTGTCACCTTCCACTTGTCTCTCCCTCTAAAAACCAGGACTACCGCCTCTCTTAACCATACAAACTTACAACTACTTCCACTACAAAGAACAAACTCCAGCCCATTTTATCTAGGCTCTTCCTCCTTTTCTATTTTTCTCCTTCCTCTTCTTCCTCCTAATGTTTTAGGGTTCTTTTTTTTTTCTCTCTTCTACCCATTTCTCTCTTGGTTGATATATTGTATCATGGCCTTGGTTATGGACCAGCGGCAATCTAACTTCAAGCATTTCTGCAAGATTTGCAAGAAGGGTTTCATGTGCGGGCGAGCCCTCGGCGGCCACATGAGGGCACACGGGATTGGGGACGAGGGTGCCCAGCTCGATGATGAGGACCCCGTGAGCGACTGGGAGGATCACCAGGGCGATCCCGTGCCACCGGGGGCCAAGCGGATGTATGCCTTGCGGACCAACCCTAATCGCCTGAAGAGCTGCCGGGTGTGCGAGAATTGTGGCAAGGAGTTCTCGTCGTGGAAGTCCTTCCTCGAGCATGGGAAATGCACCTACGAGGATGTGGAGTCGCTTGTGTCCTCCCATGATTCCGAGGACGAGGAAGGCATTGGACGGAGAGGATATGGGTGGTCCAAGCGGAAACGATCTCTGCGGGTCAAGATTGATGATATGAACTCAAACTGTCACTCGAGCGAGGAAGAAGACCTCGCTAACTGCCTAATGATGCTCTCAAGAGCGAAGGTTGATCCCTCAACAGCCGAGCCAGAGGAGTCATGTGCGTCAGCGAGCAAGGATGAGGAACGGAGAAAACCGATAAATTTCGTCTCTCCTTTCTCATACAGGGTTCCAAGCAATAATAATAATACCGACAAGGCGAAAGGGGTTTCTAGAGGATTGTTTGAATGCAAAGCATGCAAGAAAGTATTCAATTCTCACCAAGCATTAGGTGGTCATAGGGCGAGCCACAAGAAGGTAAAAGGTTGTTTTGCAGCAAGGCTCGATGCCATGGACGATTATGTTCCAGATGAAGATGTCATCACACACGAAGAATTCATCCCAACGGAGTCGATGTGTGACCTACCATTTGATCACAGAACGAACTCCCTTGTTCCCTCGACTTCAAAGAGGAAATCAAAGGTCCACGAGTGTTCGATATGCCATCGGGTTTTCTCATCAGGCCAGGCGCTGGGCGGGCACAAAAGATGTCACTGGATCACCTCCAATTCACCCGACACAAACTCGCTTGCAAAGTTGCAAAAGTTCCACGATGACCTAGTGCAAGTCCAACAGAGACCCAAGCTCATAGAGGCAGATCCCCTCGCCCTCAAGCTCGACCTGAACCTACCAGCGCCTTCTGACAATCGGCGGAACACGAGGAACCCAACAGCTGGCTACGAGCTATCGACAGAGATTTACTTACAGTCGTGGTTGGGGCTCGATGGAAAAGAAAGGGAAGTAGTGCGGAGTCATCACCGAGTAAACAGTGTGAAAGATTGCGAAAGCAACAAAAATGATGACACGCACAACAATGTTAACGAGAATACAGAAAGTAATGTAGATGACGAAGATGAAAATAAGGTGAAGATAGCAAGGCTAAGTGAACTGAAGGACATGAATGTGAGTGGAAGTTCTTCTTCATGGTTGCAGGTGGGAATTGGTTCCACCGCAACAGCTGATCATCACCATGAAGGCACACCAAAGTGAGAATTAATGCTGTATTTATTTGATTTATATGTATACATCATTTTCTCTCTTTTTTGTGTAATTAATTGATTTATCACCATCAATTCAAGCGTATAGTATTTTGTTTAATCTCCAAATAACCTATCTTTCTCACAGAACACTATGACACTTTAACATCAAGCATCAAATTGAGTTTCAATGGTAATATCCTCTATTGTGAATCTTTATTTTTCCGATTTTAAATTGATCTTACACACAATTACATAACGCAAAAGGGCACGATCTCCTTTTCTTCTCTCTTATTTATGTAGATGGTGTCGTTTTCGTTCTTGAAGAATGCCTAATAAAACAAAAACTAGAAGTTATCAATAATATTCAAAATATACTAGAAAAAATGGAGTTAACTTGTCTTAGTGTTAATTTGATTTTTATCATCTGATTCTTCGTACATTTTCATTTTCCTTTTTCTTCTATTCTTTTCTAAATGTATACTTTTTATGTAAAAAAAAATGGTTGGATAAGTGTATGGAGTGAGAGAAATTATCCACTTGTGCTCCCAAAAACTTGCAACTTTTTCTAGGTAAATATATGGATAAAGGATGAAAAAAAGAAGGGAACATTATTTTCAATATAATATCAATAAGTTATGCATTTATTTTATTTTATTTTATTGAATGCAACTCCCTATAAGCTTTAATTCTTTTATCCATTCCGAATTTAGAAATCTACTCTATAACAGAATACATATATGCTGATTGATAATCTTTGTCAATTCAATCAATAGAACTTTGCATTCAACATGAATGTTTAGTTTAAGAAGTTACATATTCAACTTTTATTGGTCAAAATTTTAGTATTTTTATTTTGTTTCCAAATTGTAGTCAAGTTCATGGAGCTTATTCTTTGCTTGCCATAAAAGAAATTTTTTTTTGAATTTTCTCCTTCTCAACTAGCTACAATGCCCTCCACTATGATAATATGTTGATCATGAATTTCTCTATATGCGACTCGGTCTCGCTTTGTAGCAAGAAACACCCATAGACAGCCACATCTGCCAATTGGGAAGGTCATCGGACTAACGTCCAAGTGCAATGACGAATGACGCCATTGAATTCCTCATCCATCGCACTGGGGATCACGAAGAGCATGAGTCACAATGGTGGGTGGGTTCACGAGAGTCGGGGGAGGAAGCTCTTGTCACCGCCTCGACTTGTTTCTATTTGAAGATGCTATCTTGGGATCCAATCGTGTAGAAACGAGTGCGGAGTAAAGTAGGCACTCGCTCGCTCTCGACTGAACTTCTTGTGTAAGTCACCAAGCGCAATTCCACCGTAACCACTCGGGTCCTGGCGCTTTATATAACACAACTGACTATGAGTTTGGCTTCCTTCTATGATCTACGAGTTCCATATACGGGACTTAACATGAACAATTTACTCCCGTACTCAGGGTAGTAGAACTGATCACATGAAGGATGCTGTTGCTCTTAGGGAGGCATGGATCCACAGAGTGTTGTTGTGACATCATGCTAAATTCCCGCTATCCAGCTTCGAGTCGACTGTGAGTTTGCCTCAGAAAAAACCAAGCATGGAGAATTCTCAAACCGTTAACCTGTGCAAAGGATTTCTCCAACTAGGTCTTGAGCTGCACTCAATCACAGGCCCCTCCATAACCAAAACTTGGTCGGGGTAAGGAGATCTTGGTTGGATCTGGATGAGGTACGGCCGCATCAAGCTTGAACACCTACAACACCGCCCTCAATAGGCTGAGTTTGGGTGGTTTGTGGGCCACTACGCCGCCCAGAGCTCCACCTGGAGTATCCTTTAGTTGTCACACCGGTTGCATCTCCGCTATCCACAGAACGCTTGTTTGGTTGGGACATGACGAGATTCGGCTCGGAGAAGGTCAATGGTGCCCTGATCTAAGTCGGATCCACTAGCAACAAGCGCGTTTTGGTCGGATTTAAGCATGGTTCGACCAAACCTCTATTGTCCGACCCTTCCTTCATCAAGTGGAGGGGAGGATATGTGTATTCGAGGAAGAAAAACGATCGAGAAACATCCATAAAATTGGGGTGAGAAGGTGCACTGCCGTAAAGTTTAGGAAAGAGGGCAGACCGACCGCCCAGACAAAAGCCACGAATTCGATAGTGGGGGATATGTAAGGTCGCCAGTAAGGGGGTGGCGGCCACTGGCCGGGACGCGAGGGAAGGCTGCGAATGTGCCCAACTGGAGCTCGAAGTGCCGACTGGAGATTGTTTTTAGGCGAGAGGGAGCATTCTGGAGGGAGGACTTTCTCTCTTCATTTTTTTATGAATAATGCATGGCTTATACCCATATGATCAAAAGAATAGCATGAAAGTTCTGAAATACAAAATCCCTGCAGCAAATTGACTCTTCCAACCTAGGCCACTAGATCATGCACCTCCTGATTCCTATCTCACATTCAGCTCATTCAGAAAATTCATCAAATTTGTTTCTTGATTTTAAATTTTTGCTTTTTTTCTGGGTTTCTGGATCAAGTATATCAATAAGATTCCAAAGGATTGAAAATCTCTGAAATTTGTGACGCTAACTGAGAAATCTGAGGGTGGAGAAATCAAGAAACTTACAATTTCAAGGCCAGTATTTCCCAGGAAACCAGTATGCCAAAAACCCCACTGTCATAGTTTCTACCGTAGTTTTTCAAATTAAATCAAGTCAGAAATGGACCTAGACATGAGTTAATGAATCAAATTAGATATTTAATAGTTGGAATCATATATTGAATAAATAATATTAATTATATAATATTATCAATAAATTAACATAATATCATAATTTAATATTAATTTAAAATAAAAAAATCCTTAATATAACAATTATATTAACTTAAAATTCAATATAAAATAAAATAAATATATTTTAATAAATTTTTAGTTTACTGATTTTTTTACTGGTTCAATTGAGTTTATTGATGCAATGGAAGTTGTGTGGGATAAAAGTGTATAGTATTAAAAGTAATTAGTAAATTTTTATGATAATGTTAGATGTAAGAATGAATTAATATAATAGAAAATCAGTAAAAATTAATACATTGGGCATTCCTTAAAAGTAATTCATTAATGACTTCAAATTTATATTATATCGATCACTTCACGTTTCAAATATTATTATAAAAATTTACTCTTAATATTACATCATTTTCCTCTACCAAACTCATTTAATGCCATTCCTACCAAACATGGAGCTCTATCTTATTTTACCTCATTTTCCCCCTCCATCTTGACCCTTTTCATAAGGCCTAAAATCAATCAATTTGAGAAAGAGGTTTCAGTCTAATGGTATCATACTCGGTTTAACAATTAAGAGATTATATATTTGATTTTTATTATGAGACTAATTCGTGCGTCTTGGTTTGTATATTCCAGTATTCCTTTCTAAGCTCATATACTTTTTATGTAACTGAAAATAAATAATAATAATCAATTTTGTCCTCCTTAATTTTCTATTACTTTTCCTATTCCATTTGCCAAAAAATTGCGTACTGTACTTCATCAAATACAGAGAGAGGTGCACCCGAGACGGTAAAGCTACTTAGAGGTGGCAATTTTGGACCCAACCCGATAGCCTAGTCCGGTCACGACCTGATAAGGCCGTGCATGGGCCAAGGTTATTAGGTCTTTGGGCCGCGCAATAATTTCTTCGGCCGGACCAGTCCACTATTTTTCGGGTCATGCTGATCTGATGGTTCAATAATTTTTTTAAATTTTTTTAATTGAACTAACGTCATAATTAATATAAATTTAATAGAAAATAAGATATTAATTAGAAATTATATTGAGATTTTGTTCTTATCTGGCCGGATTGGGCGGCCCGATAGGCATTTTGGGCCGTACTTGGGTTAGGACTTATCGGGCCATACGAAAATGGCATGTTAATAATTTCATGGCCCGACCAGTTAATGATTTCGGGCCATAATACTCTGGCCCAATAAGACTGGACCGACCCGAATTGCCGAAACATCACTAGCAAAAATATTGAACATAATTGGACAATTTGCACTTTACCCCAAAAAAATGGATAATTTATCAATCAATCAATCCACTCGGATTCAACTTTGCATATAATGTGTGAATGGCATTGGAAAAGCGATGGTGGGGTGGTCATTTATCAATATCAAGATTCATAGGATAATTCACCGAAAATTCCAAATTTCCACCTGTTCTCATCAATGTCAGTAAATGTTCTTCACACCTCAAATTCACTGAAAAGGGTTACTGCAATTAATTCCCAGGACCAAATTGTTCCTAAACCATTTTCCTCCCAATTTCTCTACCTTTTTTTTGTGTCAATACTCTTGTTAGAAATTATTTAATTAAGGTCATAGTGAGATCATAATTAGTTGATTTCAATTAATATGAATAAAAAGTTGTAGTTCTAAGTCAAATTCAAGTCACTAGGGGGATAAAAAGGAGAAAAAAACCAGATTTCTTGGACTCTATATAAAATCCGGGTGATAATTTAGATTAAGAAAAGCTAACTAAGAAAGTTGGGATATGACCCGAAAAAATTAGGACCGCATGAGACTGACCCGAATCCCATAATTATATTTAGTTATATATTTTATCGATTATAATCATACCTTACTTACTCTCACCACTACATACACCAATTATTATACACTTAACATTTACATTGATTAATTTTAAATTGTGAAATTTAGAAAAATTTACTACCTAATCATTTAATAATTGCTCGGAATCAATTTCACTTTAGCTCATTTCAGATAATAATGCAACAATTATATTTTCATATTTTAAAACAAGGTCTCAGGAAATATTATTTATTCTCTTAAATAATTTTAGTATAACTTTTTTTATTCAAAAAATCCAATTCATTA
>CXYZ01006529.1:4995800-5015285 GCA_900006705.1 Sonneratia caseolaris
CTTTTTACCATGTGTATGCCGTGGAAAAATCCCAATTGATAAATTTAATTAAAATTGAGCTTCTTATTTTTCATAAATTTACAAAAAAAAAATTAAAAAACGAGTGTATTATTTTTTTTACTAAAATGTTTTAGGAGCGATTGTGACTCTTGGATTCAAGAAAATTTTGTAAAATATTATATGAATTTTATTTATATTTTTGGGGTAAATTTTTTTTATTATTTGTACAAATAATTAACCTAATTTAAAATATAATAAAAAATAAAAATAAAGATACATCGAAATATATCACTAAGGAAGGTGGAGTGCAATGCTTGTGACCTTCTCTTTTCTTAGTTTTCTTAGTTCTATACTCTCTCTCTCTCTCTCTCTCTCTCTCTCTCTCTATTGAAACAGTCTGTCCCTCTCAGCTCACAATCAGTTCCCCGTCAAGATCAGAACAATCGCTCTGTCTCTGCTGTATTCCTACAAACTGCTTCCTGGGTCGATCGATCTTGCTGCAATGGAGAGGCACGATCTCAAACTCCGCTCCAATAACTTCTCCAATGGCAGAGCTCTTGGAGGACACGCGAGGTCCCACTTATTGCACCTCCCGGTTTCTCAACAAATGCCCGTAGATGAATTGGAGTGGAAACTTGTGTGCCATACGGTGTCAGCTTCGTTGGCCTCATCTTCATCGGAAGAAGGAGGAGGAGGAGGAGGAGTCGATGGAGAAGTTAGGGATCAAGGCTTCGGGCTACGGGAGAACCCGAAGAAGAGCGTCTGGTTAGCAGATCCCGAGTTCTCGTTCGCCGGGCCAGTCATGCTCCAGGACAGGGATAGCGAGACCGAGTCTTCAAAGAACCCCACAAGAAAGCGATCCAAGCGGGTTCGGAAGTCCTCTCCTGTTTGTTCTTCTTCTCATCCTCCTCCTCGTCCTCCTCCTCCTGTGGATGCTAAAAAAAGGATCAAGTTGGGCAACGTCAGTTACAGGGTCGAGGAGTCGCGTTGCCAGGTTGAGCCGGAGCTGGTGAGCACGTCGATCTCTGATGCGGCCACTGAGGAAGACGTGGCCTTCTGCCTCATGATGCTCTCGAGGGACAAGTGGAGACAGCGGAAGCAGACGGAGGAGGAGGAGGAGGATGCAGATTTCGTCAGAGATGAAGATTTTGAAGTTGAGGAGGAAGAAGAAGAAGATAATGAAGACGAGGAAGAAGAAGAGACAGATCAATCAGAGGAGCTGCTTGAGAATTATACAGTTATGGCTGACAATAAGAACAACGGAAGCAAGGGAAGGTACAAATGCGAAACGTGCAGGAAGACGTTCCAGTCCTATCAAGCACTGGGTGGCCACCGGGCGAGCCACATGAAAGCCCAGCAGCCGCCTCCATCGGCCGTCCCCATGGCGGCGCGCAAGGCGGGGCCTCGGCCTAGCACGGCCAAGAGAGACCCCGACAAGGTCCACAAATGTCCATACTGCTCCCGGGTCTTCTCCTCAGGTCAGGCACTCGGCGGGCACAAGCGATCTCACACCACCAGTTACAGGACCTCGATCACCGTCCCAGTCGCTGGGAAGAAGCATGCGGACACCCTGATAGATCTCAACCTTCCGGCTACGGTCAATGACTGCTGATCCCATCGAGCTATCGGGCCATTTCCGATGCCCAATACTTCTACCACACGAGGAATGGCTTGAAGTCACCGAATAATCGAATTTTTGGATTAAAAAAAAGAAAGAAAGAGTGCACCATTGATTTGAAGACAGTGGAGATGTATGGAATTGCCAATCAGGTCTTTGATTGAAATCTCACAGTGGGACATACTGGCTTTCCTCTTCACATACTGGCGGCTGAGTTTGATACCTTGTTTGTCATGTTCCATTTCGCTGCTGTCAAATTAAGAGTTCTTAAAGTCTTTTAATTCCATTCCTTTCGATTCCATTACACCGGAGGTAACATCTGTTCTTTAGAATCAGAGTTGAGCTGAGGATTCTTGCTTGGCAGGCCCCCATTATCCTTTTTTCTCCACTTGCTACAGCTTCATATATCCATTAACGCACTGATTTTCCTTGAGTGATATAAATACGAGATCTTACATTTTAAAAGGAAAAAAAAAGGGGTTGTCGAGGGAGTCTAATGGACAGCTGATGATGGCCTCTTCTTAATTGCCTAACGGTGACACCCACTGAGAATGGACTTGTGGGGTCGGGGAGTAATCCTCACCCTTTGACTTTGAAATTTTTATGAGATATAATATAAATTTCACTTAATATTATTTATCTTTCTGGTGTCAAATTATCTTGGTTCATTTCTTGAAATTATTTTTTATATTGGATTTTCTATATCCTTAAAACCGTAAATTTTACGGCTCGGTAGCCGAATATTGCGTGAGTGGTATGGAAGATAGTCCAGTCACTGCAAATGTTGCCACGTAGAGAACGGCACTCGTCCATACATTTCACATTGCAGCCGGTTTTCTCTGCCATTGGCCTTGCGAAGATTTTGCCATAGTTTTCTCACAGCTCGTTTGCTTGCTGATCTGCCCGTGCGAGCCTTGGAGTTGAAGTAGAGAGTCAAACACGAGAAAATCGGACCGGTGCAACCTCGATCCATCTTTTACACAAGGATGAGAAATTTTGCATCTGATTTTTATGGGTGAACCTCTCTGTACTAAGAACTGGACAGACGAGCATATTGAATTTTCAGCATATATTCATTATGTGGTCTTAGTAAACAAAAAAAAAGTGTTTTTAGTTTATTTTTAGAGAATTGATTCTCATTAATTAAAATTTTGGATAAAGAAAATAATTAACTAGTAGAAAAAAATTATCTTTTTCAGTTCTCAATTTTCAATTCATTCACGTTCACTAACATTTATAATGACTCTCAATAAACTAAAACGAAGATAATAAATCAACACATGAATCCAATGCCTCATAATCCAAGTTTAAATTGAGTCAACCGACGATAGAACTCTCATAATATAAATTTAATTTATTTATTTATAAGATTTAAATTTAAAATTTTATTTAATATGAAAATGTACCAATTTAACCAATTTACATGCAAATATATCTATACTCGAGTGTGAAGGAACCGTTGCTGTCCACCACCCCCATCCCCACCAATTGTGCCAGAAATGTGAAGCAAAAAGAAGGATTAGCTTGACTTCAAGGTCAAGGAGGAGTGGATGCGTCTTGGGCATTATCAAATTCGGATCGCAATTTCAAGAACAAGACGGCAAATCAACCAATTACAAAAAGTGTGTTTTTTTTGACTAATTTCAATGGTATTTAATTGATGGAAAGCAACACATTAGAAACCAAGTACTCTCTCTCTCTCTCTCTCTCTCTATATTTATACTTTACACAGAAGCTTGGTGGGTACAAGAGAGATTCAATAGAGAAGGGATTTAAAAGGATCCCACTTGCAAAAATCTACTTAAGAAATCTTATAATCCTATGTTTCAAGAATGATATTAGTGCCCATATCTCATTTTGCACATATGCAAGCTGTTGAACACAATCAAACCAGAAAATAATAAATTAATTAAGATAATTTAATATTTTTTTTCTAAATAATAAATAAAAATAGTTTTTATTAGATATAATTTATTTTTTTAGTGGGTGGATTTGATTTAAATTGAATTAGTCATAATTTAATAATTTTTTTTAATATTAGTGACTGGCTTATGAAAAAGATTGACTTAATGCCAAACCCACTAACATAAAATTTTCTACTCCCAAGTTGTGACCCATCCCCGTATCTGTTCAACCGCTTTTCTTCTAATCAGCCTCGATATTCAACTGGTCGCTTCTCACCAATGCTTACGTGACTCGAGTTGTCGTGGGTGCTCCCTCGAGAGGCTGAAAGCTCCCCTCGATGACCGTGCGTTGATTTCATCGGACATTAAGTTACCTCTCTGAATTTGGCTCTCTGAGCACCAATATCGTAACTTCACGTATCAATGGGCCGCTCTCAGTCCATAACACTGAGCAGCAGAATTGCTCGCTTACGTGCTAATGGCATGCCATAGTCGGCACGGCTAGATTGGACCATGGACCTGGCTTCCACTCAGAAAGACGGAAAGGGAAAAGAACCAAACAAGAAGGGTGACTCTGTGTGCTGGGAGGAAACATTAGGGTTTGTTAATAAAATGTAAACTGAATAAGAGAGAGAGAGAGAGAGAGAGAGACGTGGCTGAAAGCATGAGATATCTCGAGAGTAAGTGCCCTCTTTACTTGACAATTCTCTCCTCCTCTCTTGCCTCTGCCCGATAATGATACATGACAAGTAACGAATAAGTTAATCAAACATTTTCATATAATGATAGGGAAATTTCGACACGGTGTTTATGTGATTGTCACTCGTCTTATCTATGTGCTATAATATATTATAATATGTAATTGATACTTTCTCATATTACGTAGCGATCATATATAACCCACAACCCGGAGTGGTGGGCTGTTTGTTTCTGTGGGTTGGACTTTTTGGTTGGGATGATTTCGTGCATTGAAGACAGATGAGTAAGGAAAAGAAACGGACACAAACGATCATTAATTTTGCCGGGCTTTGTCAATCGTAGAGTCAACACTGAGAGGATAGCTTTTCCCATTTCTTATGGTTACCTTATTTTTTTCCTTTCTATAAATGATGCAGTAAGGTATGTATAGAAATTATTGAATTATAATTAATTTAATTTGAATCGCATTAATTTGTTTGAATGATAAAATTATCTTAAATATAAATTCTTTTTATTAACATAACTTGAACATAAAATTATATTTAAAATAATTATATGTCAAATTATTTTAATTTACATATATTTATTTGTCGGTATCTCTTATAGTCTTCAAACTTGCGATCAATGCATCACCGTTGACAACTTTATCTTTGAAAAGGCTCCCTCAACATGACCAGGATGAACGATCACGTATTTAACTTAGGAAAATACGCGATTGTATAAAATAAATGGGTATAATGAAAAATTTTATTAATGAAATTTAAACTTATAGTACCCTATTGTGCATCAAATCTATTTTCTTATAGTATTGTATAAATTTCATCAATTTCGTTTGATATTTTTTTACTAAATCATACCATTTTGGACAAAATTTTTGGATTCATCGATGCAAAACAACAACGACAACAACAACAACAATAATAAGCTATCTCTTATCTATCCAACAAGAGCTTGATCGTCTCACCCTCGAGGCAATGGAAGGAAAGATAAACAAAACAAGTGGCATCATTATTCAGAAATAATTCATGGGATCAGTATTTCATGTGATCGGCAAACATAAATTCTGCTTTCAGATTTCGAAATTGTGCGGTTGATGCAGTTGCGGGCTCTAAACCTGCCATGGAACTACGAGAAGGTCTTGCTCGTGATACACCGAGTTTCACAGGCATCCGATACATGGGAGCTCGATGCAACCTCAGAAAGGCATGATGAAGAGTCAACTGGTCAATTATGACACAAACTACGATGCAAAAAAATTTTCCGCTCAATATGCATAATATTAGAGGTGGCAAATTTTGCATGGTCCAAAAGTATGGTTAGGGCATGGCACGAGATAATCATGTCTGGGTCGATGTTTTCAGGTTGCTTGAAGAGATCCGGCCATGCTAGTACGGTATGAAAATGAATTGGGCCATGTTAGTGCAAAAATACGAAAATATTTTTACAATGAAATGATAATTATAAGATTTTTAAAATATATATTAATTATATACATATAATTATATTTTAACCGTTATTTCGATATTTTATTTAAATTAATATAAAATTTAGATTAATTAGACAATTACATTATAAAAAAATTATTTTAAAATCTAATTATTTAAATTCATTTTTAAAAAGTAATTATTCATGTGATTTATACTTGGCTCGGGTTGTTCAAAGCACAAAATATTCAGACTTGAGGTAGGATTTTTGGGCTGCTCAAGATGGGTAGTCGTGCAGGCATGGCCCATCGGCATGAAATGTTGTGTTGTTTAGGTAATTTAGATGATAATATTTTACCCATTTTTACTCCAATTTAGATTGATCATACAAGTTTTATACGGCTTATATGTGTGTGTTAGGTGATGTATACTGATAATATAGTAAACGAAAATTAAAAAACTTGATGTCCAATATTCTTGATAAAAAAAAAAGATAATATGAGTTTTGCACTCAAATTTGAACTTTCATGATAACCCTTTAATTTTCGTCTCTGTTCTTGGAGATACATTCTTCTCTTGTAATTTTAGGGAAAGAGCAGGTGCATAAAACCCTACAATAACATAAAGGGAAGAGGAGAACAGAGCAGAATCTAGCTTAGCTTAGCTTAGCTTAGCTGGGCGAGCCCTTGTACATGTCGCCATACCTATGTGCAAAACCTGGGGACTCGATTCAAGTCAAACAGCTATTTGACTTGCATTATAATTTATAACTTGAAAAAAAATAATATTATCCAAATCATAAAAGAGATTATATTCGCCCAACTAGCTTAGCCGCTGGATTACTTCAAATAAATATGGCAATATACTGATATCAGAAAACAGGAGTAGTTCCCCCTCAATCACGTCTGCAGGAAGCTCTTCAGCGATGCAGATAGACGTCATTGTGTCAGGTTCGTGCAGATTCAAACCGATTTCAAAATGATGGAACTGTTATAATCAATAACAGTCTCATGGTTCGAGACTTGATAGGAGGTAATGAATGGAGAGTGGGAATACTTCTCGACCATTTACATCTGCACAGAAAACAACTTTAAAAAAAACACACTTATCATCAACTAACAGGAAAGATCAGGTAAATATTCAGTAAAAAAAAAAGTTTCTGTTTGATTGACATAGAAAGAAGATTTCGCAAGGGGATGGACCTTTACGGAAGAAACTTTGGAGGTGCAAAACTCCGATGATCGACTGAAACTCCTTCTTGGGGGAGACGGCCGCGTACAACTTATCATGGGCTCATATCGATGGTCAAAACTAGCTTTTATGTGAGACCGGTCCGGATAGTTTTACTCATTTATTTGGTCACTGTACTTACACTAGAGTAACTAAGAGAGGGAAAGAGACCAAATGGGGAGTGATTAATTGTATCCCTTGCACAATGGGGATGGAGATGCCAAATCCTTGATCGAATTTCTATTCAATCCTTCTTCCGATATTTTGCAATGATGCTGAGGAAACGAATTTCATCTTGTTTGGAGTAGGGTTGTTCTAGGAAGGTTCAAAATGGGCTCATAACTGTTTGGTTCGGTTGTGGTTTAGTCCCGTGGACCGGTTCATGATTCAGGTCAATTTGCCCCGTTAATCGTTCATCTTTTTTTCTTTAAAATTATTTAAAATGAATTTTTTATTTAATTTTTTTAAATTGATCCAATAAAATCTAATCGTTAATTTATAGAATTTTAATGGTTCGGGTCTGTTTTACAACAGTTTTGAACCGGTTTAACAAGAAAATATGCTGACTCGGTTCTTATTCAACGGGCCTATTTTTTAGACTTGGTTTATAATAGTGGCTACGAGCCAGTTTGGAGCAGTACATGCCAGTTATGGGTTTTAACGAGTCAATTCTAAATTAAGCTTGGTCGGTTTAACATCTCCAATTTGGAGTTGTCTTCTCCCATAATTTGTGGAAAGAAAGGTTAAATGGGCACTTTACTCTGGAAAGAAAAAGGGGGTTCATTTGAATTTCTTTTAACCATGTCAGGGAAACAGATGCATAATTGCTACTAGTCAGTCTGGCGATCAATTCTAATGCAGAATTTCGGCCACAGCCTCTCTGGAGCCACGGGGCATGGATTCCCAGGCCGGTTGACGATGCTGAAATTTTTTAATGGGGAAAAGATGACAACAACTGCCGAGTACACATTTATTTACACTGATGCCTCGTGGACAAGAAACACCTCTGCTGTTGCAGAGATCGCGGTGGTCGAAGGGGGAGATCGAGGCGGCCTGGTACGAGAAATGCCAGGCCGGCTCCCGGCCGGCAACGGCAAGTCAAGTAACGACATCGTTTCATTGGATCCCCCGTGCACACACATGGCTTTTCCGATCGTGGAAGCGCTGCGGTGGGATTGGAATGGATTGGAGGAGCGGATTGTGGGGACAGATGTGAAATTTCCGGAAACTCTGGGGAGTTGCTTGTTATTTTCGCTTCTGCGAGTGAGTGCGTAGAGAATTAGACCAGAGATGTTTCCTCGAATTCATTTTCATAATTATTTTCTCAACGTTAAAAAATCTAAAACCTTAAATCATTTAATTTATGATAATCTATCCACCGATAATTATATCATAAAATTGTATGTTTTAGAATTTATCTCAATTCAACCATTTAATTTATGATAAAATCAGGTTAATTATTCAATTTATAACATTCTAAAGATATTAATTTTTTTTTAAAAATAAATTGGTAATCATTGTGGGTCGAGCTGGGTCTGGACCGTATATTTTGGGCCAGCACAACATTACTAGGCTGTATGGACCCGAATTGATAAATTTAAAAGCAGCCAGATCTGGATGAATAAAGTTTTATTGAATAATATTAGCTAATTAATTGTGTCATTGGTCTCCTTAAATTACTTCAATCCAACGTAAATAGACAAAACATTTTCATTCCCATGTCTACGTACTCTTAATTTTAATTAATTTAAATTTAAATCATATTAATATATTGAATATTAGAATTTTTTCAAATATTAATTTTTTTTATTTATAAGATTTGAAATTTAAAATTTTATTTAGAATGTACTTTTATTTGAGTAAAATTATAATGATATTAACCTTGAAGTTGCTTAGTCATGAAATTGACTGCAATACGATGTTACTATTATTAAAATGTTACCGGCATAAATTGGCGATGTCCCTTACACCTAAAAACATGTCAAACTATTAGATTAAATACATCTGCCCATTCCACAAAGACGCACACACAACTCTATCTCTATCTCTCTCTCTCTCTCTCTCTCTCTGCAAGAAGAAAACTTTCCTCTCTTTCGGAGAAATGTCCAAACCAAACTCGAATGTACCCCACAAGCCCCCGTCCCCGTCACCGGCCCCAGCCCTGCCCCTGCCCTTGCCCCAGAAGCGGAGCCCCGTCATGGCTTCCAACCAGCGGCTGATCGACTCTCTCACCTCCCACATCTCCCTCTACTCTTCCAAGCTACCCAACCCCAACCCCAACCCCAACCCTAGCCCCAGGTCCTCCATCATCAAATGGTTCTCCTCCCTCTCCACTCACCAGCGCCAGTCCTACCTCACCGCACTCGATCCGGGCTTCGTCAAGATTCTCCTCCAGATGCTGGGCCACATCAAGGATCGCGGCCGTGGCACTTTTATCATCCTACCCGACCTCCCCTCGCCGGACAACCTGCCCGGCCTCTGCTACCGGCAGTCACGCGGTCTCTTGTCCCGGGTGGCCGAGTCCGATGGGCCCGCGGCACGGATCTTTGAGTCGACTCTTCTGTTCAGCTCGAAGGAAGGGGATAATGTTAAGGAATGCTCTGTTTCTGTTAATTGCCTGGACTCCGTGACTCTGGGTGAAGAGCTGGTTCGGGATTTGGATGTGTTTGTGCAGACAATGGACGGAATTTCTGATGGAGGTTTCCTGAGGGGTGAGGTTGGGGAGCTGGGGGATGATTGGGTGGAGTTGGCTTGGTTGAAGGCAAAGGGGTATTATAGCATTTCTGCTTTCGTTGCTAACAGGTTAGAAGTGGCTCTGAGATTGGCGTGGTTGAGCTGTCATAGTGGCAAAAAGAGAGGGGCAAAGTTGAAGGAGAAAGTTGGGACTGCAAATATTTCCGCAAACCTGTTTTGGAGGAAGAAGGCTTGCTTGGACTGGTGGCAGAGTTTGGATGATGAAACGAGACGGAGATCATTTGCCACGGCGATGGGTAAATCTGCGAAGAATTTGGTATTTCTCGGGAACTTTATTGCCTGCCATGGATGTGAAATAATAGTTCATGGGCCATCGATGCCAAATATAGTTTATGATTTGTTGCAAATAGTTGCTAGACATTATGATGGGAAAAAGAATGAAATGAATTCATGTTTTTCTTTCTGGAAAATTTTGTCATTTAGCTGTGTCGTGGAAAGGCTTTTCCATTGGTTGTTGGAGATATATTTTTGAAGAGTTACAAGAGTACACAACGTCACATGGGAACCTGAAGGAACTATATCATCTTCAACTTTAACATAATAGCCTTTATTGAGGCTGAAGCAGCTGAATGGAACTTATGATATCAGTAAACTTCAGATGAGACTGAACATTGTAGTTACACTTGACTCATCATTTTATTTCCATGTTCAACTGCAGCCATTGCTAAGCACAGATCTCTATAAACTCTAATTCATCAAACCATTGCCTCCGTGACCTGAATGTCTTAAGCAGTGACAAATAAATAGGAAATGGTTGTGTTCTTTCTCAATGGTGCTGCTGCATACATGGGAATGGTGGTGAGCCTATGTTTAATTAGTAATAGCAGTATTGTGGAGCCAAAGGTTGCTCCAAACCATCTATATAATATTTATAGTAGTTTTTTTTTGGGGTAGAAAATCTTGTTGGATGTTTTTCTTGATGAAATTTTAGTATATTTATTAATGATATGCCTGAGTCTAATGATAATATTTCATGTCATAAGGAAACATTGTAGACAGATTTTTGTACTTGCAAATTGCACAACTATGGTCCAGGTGATACATCAATGCTGATCTAATACAATATTTCTTGAGACAAATTAGGACTACAAGAAGTGGCAGACATATGTTTAGGTTCAAATGATTCAACTGAGTCTGACATTGTTGATACATAAGGTTTGACAAGTCTTAGACTGGAACTTGCACCATCTTCTGCACCCATTCCCCATGACAGATGTTGTATTAAAATCTTTTTACCAAGTGAAGGAGGGAAAGAAATGTTTGCTTCTTTACCATTTTGGGCAATTGCTGGTCTGTATGTTGTGTGTTAGCTGGAATTGACTCATGATAATGTTTGCATACTTCAATGACAGACTTCATTTTGTTAAGACGTTAGGGAATATTGTAGTTATGGATTAAAGAGCGTAGACTGTTGTATATTTTTTGTGTGAGCAGAATTCCATCCAAATCTTAACTATTTGACATACATGGGCAATGTTTCCGATCATGCTTTTCAGCCAGCTCAAGTTTTATAATAGTTCTTAGAGAAAGTTCATCTGAAATCTATTGCACATGTAGAGAACCAGAGGTTCCCCATCTTGTTGGTTAAGACTTTTGTTTAGAATCAGACTTTATGATGACTTTTTGTTCAAAAACTGACGATTTTAATTAGGATTTGAATTCTGATTGATAACACAGATTTGCATTTTACAGATCATGCTTAATGAAGTTCTGGTTGTGATGTGGTAATTTTAGATGATATGATGTACTTCATGTCATCTTCTTAAGCTTTGAATATTTAAACAAGCTCCATGTAGATGAATTTCCACTTCATCTTTGCTCCTTGAATGAAATTTCAACCTTCTCCTAAAAAGAGTTGGAGAACTTGCACGAATAAGATAATCTGGACTTATGTTCAAAAATTCCAGCTAGACTAATCATTCGCTTTTATTGATTTTCCTATGCTAAAAAATTATTTATTTATTTATTTATGTCTGCTAAGATAAACCAGCTGCCCCTTTTTTTAAATTTTATGCTTCTTGGTCTGTGAATTTAAAAGTTGAATTTTTTAATATAATGATATTGCAACATGTTGCATCTATAGTAATTGATGACTCTTTTCAAAAAATTAAACAATGTATTTATATTGGCCACCTTGTTATCCTCGACTGGAATGCAACAAGAAATTTTCTTTAGTAGTACAACAAATATTTATTTTCTACAACCAATAAATATTATATGCAATATTCATAATTTTTTTTGCAATGAGGAATTTATTCTATGGTGAATGGCTTGTTATGAAGAAAGAATGTTTTAATTGTTGAACTAAAACAGATTTTGCAGCTGGAAGTGTCTCCTGCCCTGGTTTACCAGTCGGTGAAGTTCTTATCCTAGAGATTTTGCCATTTAATAATGATAAAGTAGATTAGTAACATCGATGTGCTCTATGGCAGTTATTCCCAGTCGATATTGATGTTTTACAGGGTGGATTTGGCTTAGACTGAATCAGTAAATATTGTGTTGAAATCTTACAAATCAAATCGGAACATTTTGTTAATCCTTCCTTTTCTGATGGTGTGTATTCAGGAGAATCTTATCATTTTTGTGCAGATGTATCTGAGGGAATTTTGAATTTTATAAAATTTGGCTGAGATTTCAAGCTATAACATGTCAGTGTGGGTATATTGTAAAATAGAAATGTTTACTGAATGAGATATTGTCCATACTCTGATAACATGGAGGAAAGAATGAAAGGTGCTTTTACTGGTATTGAATCATGAAGCCTACTTTTCTGATAAACAAGTTAGGAGTGTATCGTTGACAAAATTACATGTTCTGGTGCACTGTGTTTCAAGACTTGGTAAACATCTTGCTCTTGAGATTTTGGATTTTCATTGCATTTCCTTCATCTTCATGTACGACTAAGGTCAGCACCTTAGTTTTTACCTATCTTTGATGATGCTTTCATCTTTACAATACAAGGGGAAAGAAAAGCTTACCGACTTCTATGATATCTGAATTGATGTTTGTAATCTGTGCAGGACAAACATATTTAAGCAATTTAATCTATCCCTCTTTAAAAATCAACGATGCACTTTTACCTTTCAGTGTAATAGAAGTTACCTATTTTTTAGAGTAACTCCAATATTTAATGGCTAGCATTTGACAAATATTATTCTCTTTATGGGTGGACATTTAAAGGTTATCCTGCTTTGTATGTTTTTTGGAATGTTGACATGCATGCTGAAGTTTAAAATGGGAAGAATTGAATAAATTTAGTTATATCCGCAGGCTGGAAATTTCCTTCAGGGATTAAACTTTATCAGTGATAATGATTCATGCTTTTGCTTCAAGAACATTCTTTGTGCTGTTCTTGGCCTTGAGCTTCATCTGCTTCACAATTGAAAATTTAAGATGTGGACTAATTGTCTGACCATTGTCAGATTCTCGAAATTCTGACTGAGTCAGATAAAGCCTCTGAAGACAATTTATGGGCTTCCTGTGGGGGATTTAAGCTTCCTCTGAAGTTTGGCCAGAAAGCATCATCATCTCAAAGGAGTATGAACAAGGTTCTCATTGATGAAGGGTTCAGCTCAACCATTGCACAGGGTTTTGATCCCCCGAAGCGTTTAGCTTATTATTGTGACCGTTTATTTGTGCTTCAGGATGTTATTACAATGATATTATCATGCTTCCACAACTTTGGCATTGAGTTGCCATTTTTTAGCCGTTTGGACTCTCTTGGCACCCTTGCTGATTGTATACTAAGGAAATTCCGAGGATTTCTGATGGTTATTTATCTTGATTGCACTAAGCTTGAACTTCTGGGAGAGAAAAGTTCTAGTTCATTGCTGAATAAAGTTAAAGAAAAGTCAGGGTCTACTAATCGTCGCAAGAAGGCGAAGTCCCAAAACTTGAAAAGGGTGAATCCTATTGCAAGTTTATCTCATGATCCTTCTCCAAGTCAGTGTAGCAAATGTCATGAGGTATTATTGCTTCAGAAATTATTCTTAAATAATTTTGTTCCTTCTCCCAAAAGGAGTCATATCTACCCATGATAAAGTTTTTGAATTATTTTTCAGAAACTCAATGACACCTCTTCTCATTCTGACAATACTTCAATGGAGTCCGAGTCCACAAAGATGCAGGGGAAAATGATTCATGAGGAGAAATCATCATTGTCAACATTATCATCAGTATAAAAAATTCCATTCAATTTTCTCTCTTATGTTTCATCAAGCACTGCTTACTCTTGCAGTCTATAACTTGTACCTTTGTTCAGGAAACTGTGCGAGGATTTGCTACTGGGAATGTGCAGAACGCTGCTAAAAAGAAAAAGAAGGGAAAACACAAGAGCAGAAACTTTGTCGTTAACATTGCAAATGAAGTTAAAGACTCTAAAAATTCTTCTGTGGGAGCTGGCTCTTCCTCTTGTGTCTCTCAAGATGAGACAGTAGATTTGGGCCTGGGGCTTAATAAGACAGCTCTATCTAATACTAACAAGGATGATCTTAGGGGAAAAGCTGATGTTGCATACTCTTCTAGTGACTTTCATCCTAGACTTATTAGGGATGATGCTGCCTTTGTATGCAGTAAAGAAGAACCATCTGTTGGTAGTACTGATGACACTAGCTATACCACATCAGAATGTTCAGAGCCTGTGCTGGCAATTGATGTCCCCTCTTCTTTAGAATCTTCTAGGTGTAAATTAACTTTTAAGGAAGTAACTACAAGCCATTGCTCTCAGGAGATTGGTACACTTCAGAAACTCAAGAACATGGGGAGAAGTGATCCAGAATCAGCTCATCCAAACAAAAAAGGGAGAGTTTCTGATCTAAAAGGTGGAGTGAAAGTGGGGGATAGACTAGAATTTGATGATCAGACTGTATATGATAGTTCTTCAGTGTGCCAATCACAGGAATGGCCTAGTGTGGCTTCACATTTCCCATCTCCAAATTCACATCTTCCACCTGCTACAGACAGATTACATCTTGATGTGGGCCGAAATTGGCAGAATCACTTCTGCCAGCCCTTTTTACCCACAATACATCAAACAAGGAATCCTCCAATGGAAAATGGTTGCAAACAAATAATAACTCGCCCTCTTCGAATGAGCTTAGATTGGCCTCCAGCAGTCCGTGGTTCATGCAGCCTAACTTCCTCAATTGCCTGCAATTATGACCCCGGGTTTATCACAATAAGGCAGACATCAATAACCCAGGGTTTCTCATCTCACAGCTTGCACCTCAATAGTGTGTCAAATAATGATGAGAAGTATTCAGGGGATTTGTTGGATAAGTCTGAGTTAATGAATATACAAGATTTTGTGGATGATTGTGATGGCCAGTGGATATCTGAAGAAGAATTAGAGGTACATGGAGTGTCGGCGTTGGATTGTAATCAATACTTTGGTGGGGGAATAATGTACTGGAATCCTTCTGATCACCCAGGTACAGGATTTTCTCGGCCTCCATCCCTTAGTTCTGATGATAGCTTCTGGGCTTGGAAGGAAGCTGATATGAATCGGGTGGTTGATGACATGGTTGCATTCTCCTCTTCATACAGTACTAATGGTCTTGCTTCACCAACTGCTGCTTCTTATTGTTCTCCTTTTGATCCTATTAGTTCTGGGCACCAGGCTCTTGGCTTTGTCATGGCAGGGGGTGAAGTACCTGGCTTGAGTGATTCTGCAGGGGATGATGAAACATCAGGATCTTTGACCAGTATAACTGCTGATGTTGATGGAAAGACTGGAGATTCTCTTCCATACCCTGTTTTGCGGCCAATCATCGTTCCTAATATCAAAAGGGAAATATCTAATTTGAAAAGCCGTAGCATTCCTATAGGTAGGCAAGAAAAGTCTCGAATAAAACGGCCACCATCACCTGTTGTTCTATGCGTCCCAAGGGCCCCCCGTCCACCTCCACCTTCTCCTGTAGGGGATGCAAGAAAGCATAGAGGTTTCCCAACTGTTAGATCTGGTAGTTCCAGTCCTAGGCACTGGGGAATCAGAGGTTGGCACAATGATAATAGTAATAATAACCCAGAAGAATGTTGTGTCCGCATGGATGGTGCTGAAGTTGTTCTGCCTTCTTGGAGAACTAACAATCTCTCAACCCATTCGATGATTCAGCCCCTACCTGGGTCTTTGCTGCAAGATCGACTTATTGCGATAGCACAGCTTGCACGTGATCAGGAACATGTAAGTGCATCAAATTCTTGCATTTACTCCCTATGTATCAACTTTTATTTTCATTAGTCTTTTAATGAATGTAAACTTGTATTAGTTGGATTTGTTGAAGAAGCAGACTAAGATGTGGAGACACGCATTAAGTTTGACGTCCATGTGCTTGGTTATTGTAATGTGGCAATCCATATGGGCTTCATTGGTAGTCTTAGATGTGCCTGGATCTGTGGACCTGTGGAGCCTTCGTGGTCTACATCCAGTATATTGCCTGAAAGAGTATATAAAGGGAAATATAAAGTAACTATTCTCTTTTTACCATGCCCAATATTTGTGATACAGCCAGATGTCACATTCCCTCTGCAGCCACCTGACCAGCAGAACTGTCCCATGCGAAAGGCATCTCTATCTTTGTTTCACAGAATCCTTAATGATGAAATCGACTCATTCTGGAAGCAGGTTGGCCTAAATTAAGCATCTTCATAGCAATTAGCAGATTAATGCATCTTATATCCGCAAAAGTGTCCATAGCTTGATTCTTTATGTACTCTTCGACTTAGCAATTTTGACAAGTATGATTCTTTGTTATGGAATCCTAGGTTATCTCAGAAAATTTATCTAGGAAGCCTTACATTAATTGGGCTGTCAAGCGTGTTACACGGTCGCTTCAAGTCCTATGGCCCAGGTCTCGGACTAACATTTTTGGTTCAATTACAACTGGGCTAGCTCTTCCTACAAGTGATGTGGATCTTGTGGTCAGTCTGCCACCAGTGAGAAACCTGGTAAAAAAATATATTCCGTACAGCTATTTTGTCATCACTTCTTTCCCCTTGAGACTGTAGTTTGGGTAGGAAACTTACATGCAGACTTGTCTCCTAGGAGCCCATTAAAGAAGCTGGGATTTTGGAAGGTCGTAATGGTATTAAAGAGACATGCCTTCAGGTATATAGGCAATACCTATGCTCTATTTATTTAGAGTTCCTCATAAGAAACCATAATATAGGATGTGCTCTTTTATACCTCTTTATTTAAGCCATTAAGCCCCGGAGAGTGTGTAAATTTCTCCTTGTGCCATATTGTTGTTTTTGTCAATGCCCACATGATTGTCTATGCCTCAATTTGAATGTGAGAAAATAATAAAGTGGTTTTCTATTCAGCATGCAGCTAGGTATCTCGCCAATCAGGAATGGGTTAAAAATGACTCTCTCAAGACGGTGGAAAATACTGCTGTGAGGCACACTATTCTTATGCTGCAAACTTCATTTTCATTTTTTTTTTACATTTTTTAAAGCTTGGCCTCTAACTATGATCTAATGTTGTCACCACCGTTTTTGCTGTTAGATACCTATTATAATGCTTGAGGTTGAAGTTCCACTTGATCTGATTACATCAAATGCTTCTCGTGTACAATCACCAAAGGAGCATCCAGTTCAGATCAGTGGTGAAGATTGTAACCTTGTAGATTGTCAAGTCGGTGAATCAGAAGATTCTGCCTTGCCAAGGTGCTCCCAAACAAATTATGAATGCAAGATAGATCCAAAAACAGTGAGACTTGACATTAGCTTCAAATCAGCTTCTCATACAGGACTCCAGACAACAGAACTAGTAATGCAGTTTCTCTTTTTTCCTGTTTTAGCACTCCCAACTTCATTTCTCAGGCTGATATATACTATTTTTTTATCAAATCCAACTCTATATGCTGTTATGAAAGTATCATAACATGGTAGGGCTTGAATCATTAATTATCAAACATGGGCCAGTTGTTTCAAACTTTCTATTAATTTTATTTGAAAAGTAATTTTTTTTAAACATTTGGTGCATCTAACAATTTGTTGGTTATCTGTCAATTGAGAATAAGAGATGAATGGCATAGCCAACTCAACCCTACCTAAGCAATTTGAAAAATCCTTGAAAGAACTGGATGTTAGGTATTTCTTTTCAGAACAATACTTTTCAGCCCTCCTTATAAGGATGAAAGTGTTTGTTCTTGAGGTCTGGATGATGGATACTGATTTATCAGAATCTTATTTGACCCAAACGTAGTAATTTTAGAAAATTGCTATACGATATGATAGATTTGGTTTTAGTTTGCTGTTACTCTCAACACTGTGAATACTTGTGGTGAATTTCCCTCAAAATTCTTACATCTGTAGGGATATGAACTTGTCATGGTCACTGCAGTTAAATCTTTTGTCTTCAGCAATCTTGTGGCTGTTTGGACTTTGCTGTGCCTTGGAAATATAAGAAGCATTCTGAAAATATGAGAATTTTATTTCTGCTTAAATTTCTAGATTTTGGGACTTATTCAACAGGTTCTACTATTCCTTCGTTTTGCTTTTCTATGGCATGATTGAAGCTTATTATTGTCCTTTGTTCATTGTTGAAGGTCCGACAGCTGACTGACCAATTTCCTGCTGCTACACCACTTGCTTTGCTTCTGAAAAAGTTTCTTGCATTTCGTGGCCTTGATCAATGCTATTCGGGTGGCTTGAGTTCATATTGTCTGGTAAGCCTTTCTGGCTTAATCATGAGCAATCTCTGCAGGAATTGTTGTTCGGTCTTCCCATTTGTGCATTTGAGCTGTCCGTAGGCAAATTGCAGTGTTGCAAATGCTGCTTTAAGTTTGAGTTCAAATTTAGATGCTCCCTCTCTTGAGCTACAATGCTTTTCTGGGTAAAAGCAAAGCGATTGGCCTGCATTTTATTGAATGTTAAAATTTTTAGTCTCCTTGATGATAGTGAGTATTTACAAAAGTTTATTACTATCTGTTGAAAGAATTACTAATTCATAACTCAATTTAGTGTTATTGATCAGAAGAGGCCCCCTGCTAATATTAGCTAAGGGTAACATGGATTACCCGAATACTTTCTGGTTGATTTTTGGAGGAAGATAATTTTATGTTAGCATACTAATACTGAACTCCTTGTAATATTGTTTTATTTCTCTGGAAGATGAAAAATTCTTCCAACTCACTTTGAACATTCGAGTTGTTAATGTATACAAAATTTCTTTTGGATATCTCTTCAATCAATATTGCTTCCTTGAATTCATGATGTTCTAATGTTTTCTCTGCCAGGTTAGCCTTCTTCTAATGGAGCTGAGCTTGCTTAGTTGATCTCCAGTTTTTCCTAGCTAAGGCAATAAATAAGTTGATATTTCCAATGGTTGGCAGGTACTACTGATTACGCGCTTTCTCCAGCATGGGCACCATCTTGGCCGTTCTATCAACCAAGTAAAATTTGAGAACTTAGCTCCTACAAGCTCTCCTGTGTTTGTATTATTAATAATTAAAAAAAAACTCTTAAGTTAAAACTCAGTCTGTGCAAATTCTAAGTATCTTTTCTCAAATCTCTGCAGAATTTTGGTAGCCTTCTGATGGATTTTCTCTATTTCTTTGGGTAAGTCAAATTCTTAATATGTCAACATAATTTCTAGAAGCAGATATAGTAATTATCTGTGTGGCGTTGTCCTCCGATATCTTTTGGTTTATCAAATTCATTGTTAATTCAGGAATGTCTTTGATCCTCGCCAAATGCGCGTCTCTGTACGGGGAAGTGGATTGTATGTGACTAGGGAAAGAGGTCACAGGTAATAATTTATTTAGGGCATATTGGTGTGACAGTTGATATACATTACTGCTTAAGAGTTGATTTAAATAGGTTAGCTAGAGAGTGGTTGATTTTTTTTTTTTTT
>CXYZ01006529.1:5015478-5030364 GCA_900006705.1 Sonneratia caseolaris
GGGGGGGGGGGGTGGTGCGGGGTGCGGGTGTGCTTGGGGAAACCTCTTAAAGGATTACTGAAGTTGGTGATAATTGATATGAGCAATTGTTAACTGTTGTTGAGATGTTTCTAGACCGCCCCACTTTTGTCATCTTCTCTGTATTTAATATCTGGTTAAAGCATTTAAATTATAGATTTCTATTAAATCACATCTTCATTTGTTTAAGTTCAGCATCGATCCTATTCACATTGATGATCCTCTTTATCCAACAAACAATGTGGGGAGAAATTGCTTCCGCATACATCAATGTATAAAGGTTAGTTTGTCCTATATATGTGTGTGTGTTTGTTTGTAGCAGTTCCCTCATTAAAATTATGGTCTTTGATTGTGATCTAGTTTCTCATTGGACTGTTGTGAATGGAATAAATTGTCAGTTTGATGGGTGTATGGACTTCCGATGTTTAATTTGTGCAGGCCTTTTCTGAAGCATATTCTATCCTGGAGCAAGAACTAACTTGCATCTCCGATGAGGGGAATAGTGATGCTTGTGGACCACCCTATAGTCTGCTCCAGAAAATTATTCCAGGCATCGGTCAAGTGTGAAGTTTCCATCTACTGAAAGCATCTCCATTCTGAAGGTATAAAGCAGTGATTCTTGAAATATACATTCTTCCATGCTTATATACATACAGGACCATTAAATAAAGAAGTTCCATTGATCTTGCACCAAGAAGGTGCAAATGGTTTGTACAAAGAGGGGTCTAAACAATACCAAAGTATGAGCTTAACATAAATCACTCATGATTAACTATGAGAAACCCCTGCCCTATACAGTTGACCACACAAAAAATGTACATCCCATTTCCACCTCTCCATAAACTTAAGATCTTGTGGTTCCACTCCCTTGAATGCTCATCCAGTCCTCTCTCTCCATACAGGCCAGAAGATAGATAACGTTATCAGCCTAATCAATTCTTACCACATGTCTCCAACTGTACTCTAATCTCCCTATTGATTGTTCTTGTCGTAAACTTATTTACCCCAACTAGCTGAAGAGCTGCCACCCATAGTAAAGGAAAATAATTAACTATTTTCCCTCTTCTTTACAAAGGTTGCGTAGGTTAATCATAATCTTCAATCAACACCTCAAGTTATCGAGAGTCAAGATTTGACTTCATGCCACCCACCTGACACACCTATGTGAGAGCCTTACTTAGCCAAACCTGTCTCCAAGGGAAGTCCATACTTCCCTGATGCTTATAAGATAATATAAGCATGTCAATTAGTCTTTCTGTAGTTGGGTTCTATCATGAAATTCTCTGGTGCTAATAGTTGAACAATGTTTGAAAACACAATAAGGGTAATCTGTCTGCTTCCAGTTAAAAATTTGCTGGAAGCAACAAACTTGAATGTTACATTTGGTGCTTGTTCTATAAGTTTATGATATTTTTGTTGTCAGACCAGCACATTTTTTTTAATTTTCTCTCGGGGTAGTGAATGGGGGAGAGATATCCCAGCTAAGATATATTATAATATATTTGACTCTGGAATTTATTTATCAATTAAAGCTAGTGGCAGAACTCAAAAGTTGGCAAGAGGTTCTTCTGGACTTAAGATAAAGAATTGCAACCTTGATGGAATTGCATGATGGAAGGTGTAGGAGTTGGACTTACAAGTACCTTTCAGCATCCGTGATGCATGCGCTAAGAATTTCTTGCATCTGTTAATTACATGTTGTATATTCAGGCTTTTATGTGTTCCAAAATTTTGTCAAATCTACATTTTTCTCTATCTGTAGTTCATACTTCCATATTCATTGCAAGGATGACTGCAGAAACCTATTGTGACTATTTACTTTTCCTATAATAAAATCAGGCTTGAGTGAATGTTGACAGTGAAATCTGTTGGGGACTGGTTAAATACTGAATATGAACCTGTTAAACAATTGTTGCAAAGTTATAACACCAATTTGGATATTCAGTCCTGCTAAAATTACTAGGCATGCCTATAACCATAAAGCTCAAATTTGGTTGGATTGGTATGTGCTTTAGGATCATAAGTTTGACTCAATATCAGCTGTAAAACAATGGGCGTGAAATGTTGACCAATGCATATGCTGAAGGCTGCATAGTTCCATGGAAATTATTAAATTGTTGCATCATATTCCCACGTACTGCATTATTTGCAGTTTGCCCTGTTTGCCTAGATGGTTCACCAGATTTTTTCTGTGTGGCCTGATCAAAGGCTTTGTGTCCAACTGGGAATTTGAATAAACCATCACTGCTAACAACAAAGCATATGAACTATTGAACATCCTATCCAGATGCACCAACCCTTATAGATGGTTCACCTGGATAGTGAATCCATAGTTTTATTTTGATTTTTACAAAATCAGAACTTTGTTACCAGAAAATTGCACGAATTGTTTAGGGTTTTAAAGACTTTTATTCTGGTAATAATAGTTATTATTGTTCTAGAAGACAACTTCTAGGGAAAACATAGTAGATGGAAGCAGGTAGAATCTGGATTCTTGCTTTTTGAGAAGGCTTTCATTCTAGTGGGGGTACTGCGTCTGAAGAAGTTTGAGTCTGGCAGAGAGCCTATCAGCAACCAATAAAAAAAATTTGCCTTCATGTTAAAGAATTCCATCATCATAGGTCCTGATTTACTGAATTTCATCATAAGCACAATCTATTCCATAATGGCTTGGTCATTTATAATACACTTGGTGTGCCCTGTACCTTTTTCTTTTTGCCCTTAAAATTAGAAGCATGTAATCGAATGTAGTTTAGTAGTTGTATAATGAATGCATTTTTGGTTGTCAAGTAAAATGATGGTGGTGCTGATGTAGTTATAGGATTTTTATTTTGCTCTTAGCAAATGAAGTATTTTTGTGTTGATGTTTGACAGGTAGCATATTCACTTCATCTTGCTTATGTTGATGCTTATATATTGCATATGCTTTTCATATATGATGAGGTGGTTCTACTTCAGCAATGTGGCTTGTATTTGAGGATCTTTCTTAAATAGTATGAATCTCCAAATTGAGAATCTTAATGGGATGAAGTCCAAGGTGCACAAGGCAAGAGTGCTTCTGGTACATTACAAATATATTTGAGAGATGTTGCTTTCTATTGTTCTGCAAGTGCAGTGAGCTTGCAGAGCTGACACTTTTTTTTTGAGTAGTCAAGGGATTAACTTTATTAATATCGCATCAAGAAGATGTGTAAAATCATATACAAAAATTTTAGCTAAACAAATGTAAGCCTACCCATAGCACTACTCATGAGTAGCTAACGTTGAGAACCCCTATACATTTGATTATACCAAAAGTGTATATCCCATATCCACCTCTCCATAAACTTAAACAAACTTGTTTCTAAACTCTCAAATGCCCTCCTGTTCCTCTCCTTCCACACATTCCAGAAGATGGAGAGTGGTATCAACCTAATGAATTTCTTTTCCTCTGTGTTACCGCAAACCCCAAACCATGCCTTGAGCTCTTGATCAATTGTTTTTGATGTAGTCCAATGTACTCCTATTTGTCGAAGGGCTGTCACCCACACTCTACGAGTCCATTTGCAATGTAGAAGCAAATGATTAATTGATTCTTCCTCTTCCTTTCATAAGAAGCATATGTTAATCATAATCTTTCCTCGCTGCCTCAAATTGTCAATGGTCAACACCCTGCCCCAAGCCGCCTCCCAAGCAAAAAAACATGCTTTTGTGGGGGCTTTACCTTGCCACACTTGTCTCCATGGGAAATCTCCGGCTCCATTTATCGGCAAAATTCTCTCATAATATGCCTTAACTGTGAACAGTCCCGTTCTATTCCCCTTTCACCTAACTTTATCCCTTCCTCCATTTGGTGTACTTCTATAGATTAAGTCATAAAAATTTACAAATGCCTCGAGCTCCCAATCTTGTGCTTGTCGATTAAACTGGATCTCCCACACCCCCCCTACCTCTCCCTCTTTCCATAGCTCCTTGACTAGAGCGTTCTTATCTCTTGCAACATTATATACCTCAGGGAATAGCGAGCATAAAGTTTCTTCAGCACACTAGGTACCGTGCCAAAAGCGGGTTTGTCCTCCGTCACCCACCGTGATAGTTGTGTTTTCCCAATAATTATGCCAACCTTGAACTATCCTCCTCCATGCGCTTGTTCCTATGGATTCCCTACTTTGGCGCGTTATCCATCCTACGCCCTCCAATCCGTATTTTTCCACTACTACTCTTCTCCAAAGTTGCTCATGCTCAGAATTGAATATCCACAACCATTTCCCGAGTAAAGCTACGTTGAAGTGAGCCATGGATTTTATCCCCAAACCTTCCCACTTCCTTGGCTGCTTCATTGTCTCCCATTTTACAAGATGATATCTCCTTTTTCCTTCCAAATCTCCCCACAAGAACCTTGCTTGAATATTCTCTGATCTCCTAACGACAGCTTTTGGCATGCGATGGAGTGACAAGTAATAAATTGGGAGGTTTGATAGAGATGCCTTAATGAGAGTTAGTCTGCCACCCTTCGATAGATATCCTCTTTTCCACCCTGCTAACTCCTTCTCAACTCTTGCAATGATTGGATCCCACATCTCCACCCGATTTTGTGCAACTCCAAGTGGCAACCCTAAATATGAGATAGGGAGGGTAACCATTTTACATCCTACTACACTCGCTAAAAAGGAGTCATTGCCACTTTCCCCAATTGGGATCAGTTCACTTATCGNCGATAGATATCCTCTTTTCCACCCTGCTAACTCCTTCTCAACTCTTGCAATGATTGGATCCCACATCTCCACCCGATTTTGTGCAACTCCAAGTGGCAACCCTAAATATGAGATAGGGAGGGTAACCATTTTACATCCTACTACACTCGCTAAAAAGGAGTCATTGCCACTTTCCCCAATTGGGATCAGTTCACTTATCGATAAATTAATATGCAACCTTGAGATAGCTTCAAACCACATTAATATACAATGAAGATGTATTAGTTGACTCACTTCTATTGGCAGAAAATTATTGTGTCATCTATGAACAATAAGTGTGTGATCTCCATCCTTGATTCGTGGTGTCCCACTTGCAAGCCCTTTATGAGGCCCAAGTCCCCTGCCCTGATCATTAGTACACTCAGCAGCTCCATAACCAAAATAACTAAGAGTGGAGATATAGAATCGCCTTGCCTCAATCCTCTTGTGACCTTGAAAAAACTTGAGGCTCATCCATTTATCATTACAGAGTAGTATGGAGTGGATATGCACCAATAGATCCATTTGCACCATCTCCTCTTGAAACACATCCTTGTTAGTATACCCATCAGACAATCCCACGAGACGTGATCATATGCCTTCTGTATATCTAGTTTACATATCACTACTCCTTCCCTACTCTTAATGTAGGAATCTACCACTTTATTTGCTATTAGGGCTGCATCACAAGCATGTCAACCCTTGACGAATGCATGTTGAAAGGGAACACTTACTGACTTGGGTTAGCGTATTGATCCAAAGTCTCATGTAAGTTGTAAATTCATAAACTCATATCCTTAACAATCATGTTCATAGGCATTTATTTCCTTTGTTGCAGTAGGCATTTTCCCTTTAGAGACCCCAGATTTGTTTGAAAAAACTCATCTCATTGTTTGAAGTTCTAAATTGTAGTTGCGGTATTAAGAAAGATGCTCAATGAGATCCTCTTGTTATAGTAAAACATTGTAGATGAAGGGCTATTGAGGTGGCAGCTGTGGCTGCTGCAGGGAATTATGCATCTAACAAATGGCAGATCAACAGTTGAGAAGCTGATCACAGTTGGGCCTTAACTGTAGAGTTTCATTTGCAGACAACACAAGAACAAGGTAATGCTCTTGCACTATTTCAACATGGATCGCTTAATTGGGATTGTTTGGATTACTAGCCAGCTGATGATCCTCAATTTGGCATCTTAATGTCTTACCCATTTCAAAATGTGGAGCAATAGAGATAATCATTATTAGATGTTATTATGGCAATCTGATTATTTTCATTTGTCAAAACATTGTTCTCCTAACCTTCATGTCAGCATCTCTTCAACTACAATACAATCATAATATTGGTGGCATGTGCATTTTTGCAGTAGTTGGGATTGGCAGTTTGATAAGCTCGGAGGCTCAAGATTCCTAACATGAAGGTTCTGCCCTAAGGCCATCTGTTTTATTTTTGTTTGTTCCCTAAGGTTTGTCCTTGAAAAGATGCATACACGTAGAGATGGGTATTTTTTGCTCTCACTAGCCGGCTAAGTTTCTTGTATCTCTATGTTGTGGGATTTGGTACCTTTACAATGATATATAATAGTGTTTTTGGTTTCCCCAATAAAAAATTAGCCTTTAGGTAAACATACTGTAAACATAGATAATGTCTGGAATAAGGCTTGTAATTTGTTGTAAGTATTCCAATTTTCAAATACTAAGGAGAGATTTGCAGGTTCACTGAACGGCTAAAGCTTTTTGAGGGTGAATGTAACTTGTCTAGTGACGATTTTGGCTGTAGTTTTGTTTTTGGTGAGAGCTTTATACATGGTTGTTTCCCTACCATTGAATTGAATGAAACTTATTGATTGAATAAACAAACTATCTATTAGAAACATGAACAAGGTGGCATGTGCAATTGCTGAAACTATTGTTCGACTTTAATCAATTCAGTTCTTTAATTAGTGGGGCTGAAACTTGGGTATTGGTGGCTGAAGGGCTCTCCTAGTATTCAATATGAAAGACAAAGTTGGTCTATTACTTAGTCAATCTAATTGCATACCTATAAGTCCAAGGCCGTATTCAAGCCCCACTAATATACTTCTTTTCTGTTGTTTTTTTGACAGCTTTTGTTGTTACTACTGCATGGATCATAAATGGTTGTCGACTTCATGGGAGTTCTTCTGTGGGTTTGTAACAGATTTTGGAGGATATATCCATCGGAAAGGTGGGAAAGCCTTCCGGTCCCCGTTTAGTTTCACTTATTTCTGCAGTTTCGGGGGCTGAAACCCCTAATTCTTGTCTGAGTGCAACCAAGCCCGAGTCCAAGTTAGTGAAGGAAGAGCTTCTCTTTTGACATTCTGTAGTTTTATGTTTTGAAATGTCGATGATGCAAGATTGCAAGTTGGGAGACTTGGTAGAGACGGAATGGAAGAGGAAGTGAAACATGTGCGTACCAAGGTGGGAGGGATTTCTTAAGGATGAGGATCCTGCAAATAACCGTTGCCCATTGTCTCTTCCTAGGGAAGGTGGAGACAAAGTGCCTGCAAATTCATTTTCTTCGACAGATGCAACAGGCCGCCCGAGAATGTGAAACAATTAGGCCATATACGAAGAACAGTGGACTGATTGTTCCGATTCCAATTTTGCTAATGCGACAAGGTTACGTCAGTGAAAACTGGCCGAAAATGTACGGACTTCACAGTTTGATGGTAGTTTGCACATTCTCCGGTGATTTTTGAATTTCGCGATGTACTACTACTCCTAATGTGATGTATACCAAATTGATGTTCTTGAAACATTTTTTTATGGGTTGTTCATTGCATCGCGTTATGAGGAAAAACTATTTAGATGGAATGCGTGTCGTAATTAGCAAAAATTGTATTCAAACGAAAAGTACGTAATGGATGGGTTAATCCTCGTCGCAAATCCGCCCTCTCTCTCTCTATATATATATGTTGTGTGCGTATATATTCAGTGCATATGAACAGTGCATATGGGTTCGATCATATGGTGCGGGGCTCCGGGGATTCCCTCCACGGGATCAATAATATGATGATGCGGCCTCTCGGCTATGGTTGCATCTTGGTCTGTCTCTATTCATGCCTATTAAACATGACCTCAAGCGGGATAAGTTGGAGAGATAAAAATGAACAACTGATGGAGAATTTTGGATTTAATAAGGTGTTGAAGGATATAACTCATAAGAATAGATCAGGGAAATGATATTCAGCTTGTCCGGCCGAACTCAGAGGACTTTCAGGATTATCGGCTTGAATGGGCCAACTCTAAAGGCATAGACACTGTGCTCTTCTTGAACGTTTTGGTGGATTACGGGAGGTGGAAGCGTCACCTGCATGCGGATTGTCGACACCGAGAAATATTGCCTGGCAATTTGGACATCGCAGCCTCTGGTTTCGGTATCTGACCAAGAATTCGAACTCCGTCCGGCATGCTCTGCAGGTGGTCCAGAAGGTGCCCTCTGAAGGTACTGGTGCTGGTGTAGCCGCTGATGAATAATACTGTGGAGGGCAATGATGGGTGTGAGCAACAGTTGTTTGTGATCGTGGACTTTCAACACCTGTGAATACTGCCTGGCAACTGGGACATCTGAGCTTATGGTTCTTGTAACCAATCATAAATTCGAACTCCGTCTCGCAGGCCCTACACGTGGTCCAGAAGGTGCCCTCTGCAAGAGGTGGTGTCGACGTCGGAGGTGCGGCTGTTGATGTTGACGCCGATGGACTATTGTTCCGTCTCAGATCATAGGCTATTCTCGCGAGGGAACTGGATAGGATGTTGTTGGCTTCTGACACGATCTTGAAGGCTCCTTCAGCATATCTTGCTTTATTCTCGTCTGGGTGGAGATGAAGTGCGAGCCTCTCGTAACTGTTCTGTATAGTTTCCGCATCCGCCGCAGGATCGACACCCAGTACACCATACCAATCGGGCTCATTGTTAATGGCTTTCCGAGCAGCGGCATGAACGCCGATGGCCATAGGACCTTGGCCCTTATGGCAAATTTTTGGGCCCCATCAAGCTCCATCACGATGATCTTTTGCTCGGCAATTCCCTTCGCTCTGAGGGCCTCTTCCATGTTCGATGAACCTCGATCAACTCGATCGGGATTATCTGCACGAAAACCTGTGTATGAAAGCTGGCTAGAAGATCGTAGTGAGATACCGGGTTAACTTCTCTTCCGCTTCGAAGGTCGACCTCGGCTGGAGATGTCCGCCACGGAGATCGACTCGGTCGGGATTATCCGCACAAAAGTAATCTATGGAAGCAAGGATGTCGTAATGAGATGCTCAGGTTGATCTCTCCTCTTCCACTTCAAATTTATTTGGACGGCAAGTTATGTAACGTCTGGTCTGGTCTGGTCTGGTCCGGTTAAGGAGACTTAACCATGGTTAAAACCACTACCCCTACCTAGCTAGGTCACAACTCACACGTACGTAATGCAATCTCATTTTCAGCTCCTGTATCTTTTACACTAGCCCTTGCAGGCTAATTTCACATGTTGTATTTGGTCTCAATATCAATTGAAAATTTTTAGCAACGACAGCGAACTTTAGCTGGCTAAGTTGATTCGGTATCTGTTCTCTTAAGATTAGTTTTCATATTTTTTTTTAATAAAAAAAGTGGTGCTCATATTGGAATCCGGTAAATAAGAAAAATTCATGATTAGAAGAGTTTTATCATTCGTTTTGGCAATCCTATTAATTGAATTCAATTAGTCAAGGCTAATATAAAGTTTGTACATCGGGTAATGTATAATAAAAAAGGATGAAAATACCCAGGTAAGTTGGTTAGGTTATTGAACGTCAATTCTCTTTAAATAAAATATCGTATTTGAATATTGTAAATAAAGAAAAGTTATATTTATGATAGTTTTTCCACTTCCTTCAATTGCTCAACCTGGTTCGAGCATAGATTAATTAAGATTTAATGGATTTCTAGATATTAGATGAATCAAACAAAAAAAAGGAGTGAGAAATTAAAGAATCATATTAAAATACTTATTCCATAAAATTACTCATATATAAATACTTCAATTCATCCTTAAACTTTTACTACTTCTCAATCTTCAAAAACTTCATCACATGCGATTCTTCATACCCTCTCGTCATTTTTATATCCATTTTTAAAAAAATAATTTATCTAGACAAGTGATTAATCGAAAAAAAATATAATAACACAGCATGATTTAGGAATTATACGGTATATTGAACATTAGTTCTATCATGCCAACTTCAACTTGTAAAGTAATGATTTTTATGGCAGGTAAAATCTTTAGGAGAGTGTAAGTGTTGGCCATTAGTGTAGATTCCATGCCGATTACAGCTCACTCCTTATGATCTGGTTTTGGCTTGAAGGGAGCAAATGGAGGGAAAGGGGAAATGGGAAATGGTGGATTTTTCCTTTTCCTTTTCCTTTTTTTTTTACCTTATTTGGTTACATATATTCATCTCCTTAAGCCCACTTTTTAAAATTCCAAATAGGGTCAGGAATGAAGGTGAAATTGGAAAATGTCAAAATTAGCCTTATTTTTTTTCAATTAAAATTCATACAAGATGACAATATAGTAAAATAACTTAAAATTATTTATGTTAACATAATTTAATTCCTCATTAATTTTTACTGCTTTTCAACCTTCTATAATTCATCAAGTGCAATTCTCCACACTCTCAAATCACTTGTGTTTCAATTTAGAAGATGCTGATGTTTACTATATAAAAACAATATGAAACGAATTCTATGTATACATATTCATGTGGAGTATTTTTTTTTTCTTTTAGATTCACCTTCTAAGAAAAAAAATTGTCTAGATAATAAGGGCTTAATTGAGAAAAATATAACAATATAACATGGTTTAAAATTTGCAGGATATGTTGAAAATTAATTATATTAAGCAAATCTCAACTTTTAAAGCTTTATCATGGCATGTAAAATCTTTAGAAGACTGAAGTGAACGTGATGTTGAAATTGATAGATAATGTGCGGTTGGTGCCCGATCGGGTTCGTGCTAAACTTTGACAAATGGTCAAAAGTTCATGCTTAATTGATGTATTAAACAAATATAATAATATGACATGATTTAAAAATTACGAGATGAAAATTAGTTCTATCAAGCAAATGTCCACTTCTTAAGTGTTGTTATGGTAGGTAAAATCTTCAGAAGAATAATAGTGTTGGCCATTAATACATGATGTCATGCCAAATATAACTTGACCAGGCTGCTGTCAAAATGTAATAAATAAAAATACTTCATTATCCTTATTCTCTTATCTTATTATATACTTATAAGTCTTATATATAATCGAAAAAAATAAAAAAAAATTAGTTATTTTCGATAATTGAATCCTTGTGTCCATCAATATATGTCATTGCACATGTTTTAAACTCAATAGATAAACAAAAGAAACCCTAAAAATGAAATATTAATGAATGCAGTAGATCGTAAAAATAAAGAAACTTATAATATTTTAGTTATTAGGACGTAGTGTGATTGCATCAAAACCCATCTCTCCAATAATAATATTGTAAATATGTGGATTTCCTATGAGAATGCATGGGTGATTGGAGAACGAGAGCGTGTGAGTGAAAGCCAGGATAGATTTACAAGGAATCTCTCTAGGCCGTTCGATGTTGAAAATTGTGAAATATAGTACAAATATTAGATCATCGTTATGTGATGATATGATCATATCGGAATAATTTTTTGCTAATTAAGGGTTTTTATTTTCCACTAACGTACAACTAACAAATACAAAAAAAATAAATTTATAGCACATGCAGCGTTGAGTAAGAGTCGGCAAATGGTCGTCGATGTACCAACAAATTGCCTCGACTCCTCACAAGAACATATTATGTTAATTGTGTTTTTTTTCTCTACGTTTTGAATCTCCATCTATCGTGCTTTAATGCTTTAACGGGGTGAAACCTCTTCCTCTTGTGGACTGCAATCAAGCGAGATTCCAAGTTACTGTGAGAAAAAGCCTCCCCTTTTTTAACATTCTAGAATTTTATGTAGAGCTAGCTGGAGCCTCTTTCATATGTCGACAGTGATGCAAAATTGCAGGTTCAGAGACTTGGAAGAGATGGAAGAGGGAATAGAAGAAGAGCATACTACGGTGGAAGGATTCGTTAAGGATGAGGATTGGCAAATAACCATTGCCAGTGTGCATTCCTCGACAAATATATATGACAGAGCTTCCGAATGTGGAATTGTAGGGCTGTATGCAGAGAACCATGGAATACTGTCATAGGTTTTGCTTTTTTCATGTTACTTTGATAATACCGCAGTATTACCATCAGTGAAAATTGACAGAATACGATACAAACTTCACTGTTCAATAATGGTTTGCACGCTCCACAGTGATTTTTGCATCTCGTACGTATTTGAACTCTGAATGTCATACTACTAAGTTGAAATTCTTAAACGTATTTTATGGGATGTTTCATTGCATCATTTTGTGAGAAAAACTATATATGGAGATGGAATCTATATCGCTATTCACAGAATTGCCTTCAAAATAAACATATGAAGTGGAATACATGGGATCAATCATAAACTGCGTACTAACTAGCAGGGAGTCGCTCCGTGGGATTGATCAGAGATGATGCGTCCAATTGGCTCTGGTTACATCCTTATATGCTTCTATTCATGCCTATTAAACATGATCTTAGTCTTGATAAGTTGGAGAGATAAAAATAATAACCAAAAGAGAAATTAAGATGTACTGAAATAATGGCTATGGACAACTCAGCAGAGAGAATTGATATTCAAGTGGTTTAGCTGAACTTAAGGCCTTGGCGAGACTATTGGCAAGAATGAGCGAACTCAAAATCATACGCAGCTCTTGTAGAACATTTTGGCAGGTCACGGAAGTTGCAAGCGGCACCTACATGAGGTATCGGATTCTCAACACTGAGGAATACTGCCTGGCACCTTTGGACTTTGGACGTCTGGTTTCGGTATCTGACCAAAAAGTTGAAATCCGTCCGGCAAGCTCTACAGGTGGTTCTAAAGGTACCCTATAAAATTAGTTGTGCTGATGTTGGAAGTGGAGGGAATACTGCTACACAGTGGGGACAGCCGAACCAATGGTTTTGATATCTAATAATAAATTCAAAGTCCGTCTTACTGGTACTATAGGTGTCCAAAAGGTGCTCTTTGCAACCAGTGGCGCTGGTATTGGAGGTTGAGGTGCTACTGCATTTCTAGAATATTTTGGCAGAGCACGAAACAGTAGATTCTCAGCACCGAGGAATATTGTTTTGCAAATTGCAACTGGGGCAATGGAGCCTCTTGTTCCGATATATGATCATAAATTCAAACTCTGCCTTGCATGCTCCGCAGGTGGTCCAGAAGGTGCTCCCTATAAGAAGTGTTGCTGTTGTTGGAGGTGACGCTGTTGATGCCCGTGCCAATGGACCAGATGAAGAAGGAGGTGATGGTGGTAGTGATGTTGCAGCAGTTGCCGGTGGTGGTGATATTGGATGAGAAATAGTACTTAGATGACTTGGAGTTCCCTGCGCTCATGGAAAAGAATTTCGATTCTCATCATAGTCAAGGTCAGGTTGGTACTGGGGAACAGTTGGAAGACTTCTCATGACATATTCATATGAGAATATTCCATTCTGTCTTTGATCATAGGCCATTATTGTGAGGACACTGGATAAGATGTTGTTTGCTTCTGACACGATCTTGAAGGTCCCTTCCGCATGTCCCGCTGTATCATTCTCGTCTGGGTGGAGATAAAGTGTGAGCCTCTTGTAGCTCTTCTTTACGGTTTCCGCATCCACCTTAGGATCAACCCCAGGAAAAGAATACCAATACGCCATACCAGTCAAGTTCATTGTTAATGGCCTTCTGAGCAGTGACATGAACATCGATGGCTGTAACAATGGGCGGAGCCCTTCCTTCAACATCTGTGGATAGGTCCATGGTCGTCTGTGGCTAAATGTTTGAGCCGCGTCAAGGTACATCTCAACAATCTTTTGCTCGGCCATAGCCTTTGCTCTCAGAGCTTTTCCCATGTGATGGTCCACAACCACGATTTCATCTTCAGCTAATTTGAGTTTCCACATGTGGACCAAAACTTTGTAGTAGCAAGTTATGGATCATCTCAATACTCAGAGAATCATTTACAATGACCACGCAGAGCTCCTTATCAGTCAAGGTCGTTTTGTTTGCGAAGACCTTATTGAATTCATCGCGTTTTGGTGCTCTTCGGGCCACTGGCAACATCCATATGGTAAGAAATGTTCTTCTAGCATCCTTTCCTTTCCTGTAAAACATAAACAAAAATACAATTAGAGGGGCATCATATGTTGCCACGATGAATCGAAATGTGTATATATATATATATATATATATGTTGAAAAACAAGAAAATGTACATCGAGAAGTGGCTTATCATCCGATAATTAGGTTCTTGGCCCTTGTGGCAAATGTCTGGACCCCGTCAATGTCCATCTGAAAGATCTTTCCCTTTGCCGTTCGTTGCCTTTGCCCCGATAGCCTCTTCCATGTTCAACGATTCCATGACTTGCATGCCACCCTGTTGAGATAAATAGTGGACCATTTATAATATTATCGGATAACTACCAATTCAATAGTTTGGACTGTTACATTTGGTCATGGTTCGATTGATACATTCACTTTGACCAACCATTTTCTCGATTTTCAGGGAATGACAGTAAATTTATTGAAACAAAAAATAAAAAGAAAGAAAATGTGGAAAATTTTTGGAATTTACAATTTGATTAGTAAGCATGTAACCTTTAATTTCTTTAATTTATTATAAAAAAACTACAATTTCAAAAAGAGGACATTAAAAGTATGGAAATAAATAAATTTTATGCGGAAGCTTGTAGATAAATCTAGCCAATTTCCAATCAAACAAGTGGTCTTCTACGTATTGTATTTTACAATTTTTAGACAAATTGGGAAAAAAAAATCAAGGGACATTCCTTCAAAGACCGTCGGACCATCGGTTACGCAGGTTGTTCCAAGTAGATCCTGTTTCTAGGGGTTTAATCTAGATAGGTGACCAATAGAGATGTTAAATGAGTCGGTTTAGTCCAAACCTAACATTGACCTCCCCTAAATTAGGGGACCACTTTTATTGGATTTAGGAGCAGTTATAAGTTAAGTTTAAAAAATAATTTTTTACT
>CXYZ01006529.1:5030375-5047635 GCA_900006705.1 Sonneratia caseolaris
AATAATTTAAAATAATTCTTTTTGAAAAAAGAGGAAAGAGTCACGGTCATAATTCAAATTGACCTGAATCATGAATCAGTCCAGTTTGAGATTAGTTCATGATTTCATGAATTATATTTCAAAACCGAATCAAATAACTACAGGCTTAAACTATTCTTTTTACATCTCCTAGTAGCCAATGTCTATGTACAAATGGTAAAATATATATAGAAGGTAAATTAAATAGAGTGATGCTAGGGGTAATCGGGTCTGAGTACTCTATAATATTGTGATACTCGAACCTGGGCCTAGACTGCGTTGAATTTAGAAATCGGACCTGATCCGAAATTTGTTTTACACCATAGGTCTCGGGTACCATATTGGAACGTCTTCATCATTTTTTATAATTAATTATTGCTTAACAGTCAGGTTTACCATAAAATCTTCATAATTTTTGTTATTTTAATATAGTTATTTAAACAAAATTTAAGATATATTTTTCATAAGAGAACCTTCTAAATGTGCATGATTACCATATGAAATGAAAGTTTATCGGGTCAGAGCGCCAACGGTATAAACATAAAAAAAATGAAAGTTCAAATAAAGAAAATATGAACGTTCAAAGTTGAATATGCAAAACGGTTCTCTTAAAACTGTTCCCGGGTACCAGAACAGACTGTTTCCCAATTTTCGTACCTAGAACCGGTCCAACCATCGATTAGGTGGATGATTTGAGTAGATCTTATTATACTACGTTGTCTAGATTTGGTGTCCCGACAGATAAATCACGAATGGTAGAACACAGACAGACAGTATTAGTAATTCAATCACAGACGATGAATAAGATGAAACGCAATAACCAAAATAAATAAGTTGTCGCAGCGTATCGTACCAATGAGACGAATCAACCCCGAATGAGAACGTGCCCGGTGGCTGGTGAGGATCAACCCTAATGGTGATTATCTGCACGAAGACAGACTATCAATGAAAGCAAGAAACCATAATGAGACAATGGATTAGTTTCCCCAATTCCACACGAATTTATCTAGGCTGTAACCACATAACCCCTGGTCTAGTTAAGGGATTAACCATAGTTAAAACTATATGGTAAGTATCCAAATATGGCAGGTTAATGCCTTATTTAGCCTAGAAATCCCAAATTGCAACATTGATTTCTTCTCATTTTTTAGCTCCTTGCCTTGGTACTATTAGTGCGCACACTTATAATTGATAAGAAGAGAAATTAAAAAATAATAATTAAAAAGGGAAATTCAGATTTGATGATTTGGTGATACATATTAAAATTTATGTCTGACATTAACTTTCCAAACTTGACCAAATTACCTTTAATTTGACTCGAATAGGTTGGTAAGCAATTTGCAATTTTCTTCATCAAGGAGTATTCATCGCCTTTAAGAAGAGAATTTTGATTTGATTTTTGATTGTCAAATAACATATGAAATTTAATAAGGATTTTCCTGACCTATGCTGCAATTATTGCTTTCCGCACTCTTCCAGCCTGAAAAAAATTATCTTGCATATATGATTAGATGATAATTTATTACCAACTTGGACTTATGCTGATAGTTTCCTCATTACACCCTAAAATGGGTGATACTATGACCAAATATAAAATTGAGAGGATCGTCGAGAATTTTTCTAGGAATTCAAGTCTGATCACATACTATTTTTCGAAATTCAATTCAGTTGACCTGAAAATACTGTAAAGTACAAATAAAAAAACTAGAAACTTTTTGAATATTTTAATTTATCTTTTATTTAATTTTTAAAAAATTCGTATCAAATTAATTTCTCAACTTACCAAATATAAATTTTACCTGAGAGAAAATGAGATTATGAATTGCCTTAAAGGCCTAACTGGCACTCGACCCGTGTGATGTACGGTGAGCATAATCGATGCACGTGGGATGGGAATTATGCGACATTAAATTGTAATATTAGATGTTTCATTCATCAAATACAAAAACCATACTAGAAGATGGTTTGCAGTTACCTCACGAGTGGCCTTCCCTTGTCGACCAACTAAGACGGCCTCACCAATGGCCTCGACAACTTGCCCCTTCTGTCGGGCTACCATGTCGTCCACGACATCGATCCCATGGTGACCTCGAAAGCCGGCCTAGGCTCTTATGCCACCTGACTCGTGCCCTTCACACCATCAGAGGCATCTGGTCTCCCAAGATTATTTCCCGGGGGGGTGGGGTCTTAATCAGATGGTGGATAAGGATAACGATGTAAAAATAAACTAAGAACCATATTTTACGTTACCAAGATGATGCTGCATAGTTCTTGACAGTTCTGCCAAAATTTGGTACTATTTGGGTACGGCATGACAAAATTATGCTTGGACTTAGGTTTTTGGGTTGTTTGAGATATTGGGTCGTGCCAGTATAATATTAAAAGAAAAACCACATCAACTCACAAGCACAACAACAATTTTTATAAGGAAAAGAAAATTATGAAAAAAAATAAAAAGGGCTGATTTGTATATAAATAATTATTTTAATTTTTGAATTAAATATAAAATTTAGAGTAATTATATTATAAAAATATAAATTATTTAAATTTATTTTTAAAAAATAAATATTTGTATTACTCAACTTGGGCCCCAGTACAATGCATGAAATATTCGTGCCGCCAATGGTTGATGTTGCCTTGAATTTTTCAACACTGCAACCATCTTAACATAATTTGCGGCTACCTATAATTTCTCGGTGGAATGTTGGGTATTGAGTAGAACGCCCGCCACCAGCAGCACAAAACTCCTTACGAGCAACGTCAACCGTGTCTTATGCATCTTTCTATTTCCATAGCAAATTGAGGAGATAGGAATGTTGGGTGAGGAAGAAAGATTCTATACTATAGCTAGCAATTTGGGCTGGTACAAAGTTTTTGAGCCAAGCTAGCACCACATGAAACTACTCTATGGCCCACCATCTCAAGTGACTCGAAAATCCCAGTCCGCGCATGAATATTTCATACTTTAGACGGTTTAGATCTGATATGAATCATACAAATAATAATTTATTTTTTAAAATAAATCTTTAATAAATATAATTTACTAATTATCTAAATTTTATATTAATTTAAATTAAATATTAAATATAATTATATATGTATAATTAATTTTTGTTAATTTTCTCATATTTTTTTTATTGTAAAAGTCATTTTCGTACTGTTATGTTGACACCATTTTTTTAGCCATGTGACATGAACTAATCACTTAAACAATAAAAAAATCAACTTAAGCATAATTTTTAAACACCGTACCTAATTTCAACTAAATTTTGCCACTCAGTCTATATGCCTACCAGAAGCGTGGAAGAGACGGATATGGATTGACGGCTTCAAGTGAAAGTACAAAGTAGCCCTCCAAAACTCATTATAAATTAAATCATTAAGGGGGGTGGTTTTGGAAACGTAAANATCTAAATTTTATATTAATTTAAATTAAATATTAAATATAATTATATATGTATAATTAATTTTTGTTAATTTTCTCATATTTTTTTTATTGTAAAAGTCATTTTCGTACTGTTATGTTGACACCATTTTTTTAGCCATGTGACATGAACTAATCACTTAAACAATAAAAAAATCAACTTAAGCATAATTTTTAAACACCGTACCTAATTTCAACTAAATTTTGCCACTCAGTCTATATGCCTACCAGAAGCGTGGAAGAGACGGATATGGATTGACGGCTTCAAGTGAAAGTACAAAGTAGCCCTCCAAAACTCATTATAAATTAAATCATTAAGGGGGGTGGTTTTGGAAACGTAAAAAAAAANAGAGGCGGTAAAACAACACCGGAAATGGAATGATTATTTCGATTCCCTTTATGGGCGTTTGGTCAGGAAAATTTGGATTCCATTTCAATTCCCCCAGACGAGGGAATCCGATTCCTCTCATATATTCATTCCCAGAAGAGACGGAATCAAAACGAACAATTACATATTCAATTTTTTTGCTATTAGAATTACGTTTTTTACCCTACCCTTCCTAGAATCCAATTGTGAGAGCGAAATATTTATAACAGTGGATTATATGTAATAATTAGATCAGATTTATGTGTAATGTAACAATAAAACATTGTGTAAAAATTATGATATGGTTCATAATATATAAATAAACCAAAAACATTTAGTCGGATCATAATGTGATATTTACAGATAAATATGTATAAAATTTTGATAAATGTTATTTATAGTATAGTAATGATAAAATATAGGGTGTACAATTATTATAGTATTCACATATAAATGACTTTTCATTATGTAAATTAGAAATTTTATTAAAATCTTATATAAATTTCTAGAATTTTAATAATCAATAAAGCAAATTGAATTCCCATTCAAATGCCAACCAAACAGAAACTGAATTTTATCATTGGACTTCCGATTCTATTTTTATTTCTGATTCCAGACTACAAAGCAGGTGACCAATGTAATAGATATAATAGATTAAAAAAATAAATAGTTCAAATTTATAGTTTTTCTTTTACTGTTTAGCTTATAGATAAAAAAAATAAATGGTTGAATTTATCCTTTCAATTGATAAATACCCCACAAATTCAAAAATTCAGATAAGTGCATACAAACATATATATATATATGGATATACTAATCAAAAGCTATGCGCTTAGGGGAAAAATCAAATTCACATTACCGCTAGGTTAATATAAATACGCAAGAGTCCAGTGAAAGTGTATAGGTGATTGGGGAATGACTTTGAATGGAGAGAGTGTCCGATTATCAGCAAATGGTTGATTTAGGGAAATCTTCCCTTAACTTTGGAAAACCATTCCATTGAGTTTCATCCCATTTCAGTCATCTTTTTAGATCCATAGCTAGATGTTATGGAGGTGTACTAAGGGTCAGTGCGTGTGTGATGGTGGTGACGTTCGACAAGGAGCAAAATCTCGATTATCAACAGTGTTAAGGTCTCGACTATCTCATGATTTATTCACATTAGAATATCCCATTTTGCCCCTGATCATATGATAATCTCAGGATTAAATTGATAAAGAGATACAATCTTAATGGTCCCAAGAGCATAGCTTTCTCTGTTCTTGTGGGATGGAGATAAAGTGCTAGTCTCTTACATTACGGTCTTTGCATACACTTTCGGATCAACGCTCGGTACACCATTATGTTCAGTTCCACCATTGATCATCTTTTGAGCGGTGGCATGAACATCGGCGGCCGCAGGCATCAATCGGCGGAACCCTTCAAGATTGCGGCATATATAGGCTCTTGGCCCTTGCTAATAAACGATTGGCGGAGCCCTTCAAGATCGGGGGCGATAAGTGCCTGGCCCTGCAAATGTTCGGATGATCCATAACATGCTACTAAAAAGTTTTGGTCCACAGTCATCTTTCCGTTTTCAGCCATTTGAGTTCCCACGTGTGGACATAAACTATTTAGTCGCATGTTATGGATCATCCAAGTACCCAGATCATCATTTACACTGAGCGCACTAAGCTTCTTACCAGTCGAGCCCCTAGCAGTATTGTCGATTTGGTGAGACATCATCTAGAATGTTCTTGTCTTTCCTGTAAGGTATCAAAAACACAATTAGAGGGACATCACATATAACTAATACAGGCCGCCCTTCAGGATACCCAGCTTTATTCTTATATCAGGTTGGAGATAGAACGCTGGCCTCTCGTCACTCTCCTTTATGGTCTCTGCGTCTGCCTTTGGATCGATATCCAACACCCCCATGTCAGTCATACAATTTCACAAGGACATTCAAAATCCGCAAAATAAATAAATTTTATGTGGAGGCTTGTAAATAAATCTACAAATTTTGCAAATAAACCAAAAAAGGGTCTTCCATATATCCTTGTTTGCTATTTCAATTCATTGTATTTTTCGGTTTTTAGCCGAAAACTTTGAAATAAAGGTCAAAAGATTTCCCTTGAAAGACCGGTCCGACGTCGGTCAAGCAGGTCATTTCGACCGGGCTGGTCTCCAGGGTTTGCCAGATTTCAGTAGCTAACGGTTACCTACAAATTGTAAAGCGCCATAAATCATTTTGAGTGCATTGTCTCCTAGCTTGGTTAGATTTGGTTGCCTGAAGATCAATCCCAAATGGCAAATTACATATCAAATGAAAATCAGTCACAGACTATAAAAGAAGAACGAACAAGGCGATGGAAATGATCATTCCATAGGGATATACGATACTTACAAGACAAATATCAACTTCGCTGGAAGTATCCATCTGTGAAGATCAACTCCAATGGAGATCATCTGCACAAGACTTTCTGCAGAAGAGAGAAAATTGTAATGAGGCACCTGGTTAATCTCTCTTCCAGTTCGAATTTATATAGACTTTAACCCGTATTTACCTCTGGTGTGGTTAAGGGTCTAGCCATGGCTGAAACCAATTGATGCATGGTAATTGCCCGAACATGGTAGGCTAATGTCTTCCCTAGCCTTGAAATCCTAAAATGCAATGTCGATTTCTTCTCATTTTTAGCTCCTTGTTTTTAAACCATTTCTTTCTTGCCTGAAAATTGCCCAAAAATGAATTATTCACCAGTAAATTGGGATTTCATCATCATCAATTTGTGACTGAAAAATGAATTATTCACCAGCGAACTACATAAAATTATCAATGTAAATGTTTTAATTCCACATTAAGCTTTACAACCACTCGTTCCTTGAAGATTCAAGATGCAATTCCTTTCGATTTCTGGTCATTCTTATTTCGATTTTAAAAATGCTGGCATTAAAAAATATTAAAAAGTCAACGTCAATCAAAATTACCATTGAATTTGTATTCAAGCGTAGCGTTTTTCTTTTTTCTTTTTATGAAGAACATTAATTTATTTATATTGTACAGGTTCCATGCCAAATATAGCTTAAGGAAGACCATCTTAATGATAACATATTCATTCTACAACATCTGTGTACAGCATATACGCATACCAAATATGGCCTTAATGTAAATCTGCAGTGGTGAATAGGAAGGATAGGATCAATCATAATGTAGCATATAGCCAGATTTTGATTCCCTTCTATCTGTTTCAATATATACATACCTAGCTACAGAACTGAATGTAACATTATTGACAATACAAGAGAAATTAAAGGGGAAATTAAGATTTGATGAGGGGATGATGCCAAATAAAATTTATGGCTGACTCTGACTCTCTACTCTTAACCAATTCCAAGGAGACATTTTACATGGGATTTTTGCATGGTGTTAACTGGGAACAGAACAGGGTTGAATTTGGGTATGCCGGGCCAAAGTTCCTTCTTCTACCAGGCTTTCTGTTACTTCTCCTATAAAGATTTCTTGCATCATAGAACGGTGGAATTGTGAGAATGCAGCGAGACCCATCTGCCGTTTTACTTCCCTCTCCTCTTGTGCAGAGACGGTCGATGATCAGGAGGGGGAAAGAAACTAAGGGTATAATTGTAATCCCACTTTCCTTTTCCACATCACACCAACAACCACTGTAATACTATAGCTCTTAAGTGTTTTTTCCATGATTAAGAACACTTATCAAATATAACAATCTCAAATTATAATCACTTAGCTATGAGATAACTTTATCTCACAATCTAACAATAATCGAACGAGACGCCCCCTTTACCACTTCCGTCTAGATCCATCAAACTTAGAGCACAACCCATTAGCCTATCCCGGGCTCAAGCGGAGAAAATGCGTTTATTTCCGGGGTTTTGGGCTGAATATAATTTTGGGCAGTGTTGGCCCAGCATGAAAATTCACCGAACTGAGCCGAAGCATGAAAACCCTTTTGGGGAGAACGAAGAAAATTAAGACAAAATAGGAATAATCTATCAATTGAGTTTTAAATTTTATTTCAACTTTCTCTTTTAAATTAGAATACAATTTGGTCAATTGGTCAATTATATCACTTAAAAGTTGGGTCTAAAGTCTAAAATTGATACCTTCTCATAAGAAAGCTCTAATATATATATATATATACATGCATATATAAACAAGACCTTAGGTGTATGGAATAATGAATCGACAAAATGGTGTCTACATGATCGAAAATTGTAAAGATGTAGCAGGAATTTATGGTAGAACAAAGAAGTGCCACTTGGACGGAATTTGGCAAAATTTCTCGTGATGGGCACCGATGTACACTTACTAGGACGCGTCGCCCAGAACGGGAAGGCGGGTTTCCGTCCGGGAAAAAGCATGTTATGCTAACGACGACGGCCAGATGTTTGAGTTTTCGCCGTCAAACTGTGCTACTTTCGGGTCTTCAGAGCCTCGGCGTTCCGTGGAATGTCGCTCTTTCTTGAGCTGCATTACTGCTGTTTTCTCCGACTAATACAGGAGTTTGGTGTAGACCGTGAAAACTTTATGCGGTGGTGGTCAGCCATTTCTTCAGTCACACTTCATGCAGGAAATGTTAAACGGGCAATCTGTGCCGGATTAAAATGGATTTAAGCTTATTTGATTCGATTATAGTTTGATTCATTAAAAATAATGCATTGATTTACTACTTGAGCTGATTTCAATTGTTAATCATAACTCTTTCCTCTCTCTCTCTCTTTTAATGATTTAAGATGAATAAATTTTTATATTATTTTACACTTTTAAAATTAAATAGATAAAAAATTGATAGCCTTTCATCAATTTTTTAATGAAATAAGGTTGATTCAATAAAAAATATATTTGATCAATCCGATTCAACAGATCTATCTCGTAATCACCTTCAATTCAATAAGAGAGATTACGTACTGAATTATGAGTGATTCGAAACCGTTCAAACTAATTTAACCCTTACTAGGCTGGCAACGGGGCAGGGCATTGCAGGTATCTGGATAACCGGACTTACCCCGCATCCCTGAATCGCCAGACCCCACCACCTACCTCCGCACCACCCGCCCCACTCTTAATAGAATGATTAAAATAATGATAAATTTAGTGTAAAATTTAAATATAATTTAAATCAACATATTTATAATAATATCATATCATTTAACAAAAACAAAATATCATTGAAATTCACATAATTGTAATAAAATAAAACAAATACCATAAAATTTATTAGAATTCACAAATCAAATCATAATTATTTTAAATATATATTAAAATGGGTCAAACGGGTGGAGGAGGTCACAAGCCAAACCAAGACCATCCCTGCCCCGTGTGGGGGGCGGGGCGGGTCTGACCTGGCCCAAAGCTAGTCGGGCCAGGTTGGGTCTTGTGGGGCGGGGCAATATTGCCATCCCCAATCCATACGAAAACATACCAACCCCACCAACCACCACCTCCCGTCAAAGTTTTCAGTTCCGACAAAGACATCATTGAAGAATCAGCTAATTGGATCCGGTTCGACTGACGAGAACCGGATCACCTTGCACCATCCGGTAAACCTATTCAAACCGCTGGTCAAACCAGCCACCATGCTGGAAAGATAAAAATTTGAACAAGATATGGTTCTCAGCCGGACCCGAAAATTTTAATCAGCAGCACAATAGATCTCATAATCAACCATTACGCATGAGTTTTATACTTTTTAGATAGTTCGGTTGTTGAATTGTAAAATTATTATTAATTAATGTTTTTTATAACCTTTTTGCTTAATCTTCGTACTGAACCAAACCGCCTGTGGAAGGGAGTTGGTGAGTGTGCAGTCAAACCCGTCGAGCGAACTCCTTCACCTACATCCTCATTCCTCACCGACCCAGCTTGTCCTCTTTCCTCTTCTTCAGCAGCTAAGTCCTTCCCTCCTCCATTCTTCCTCCACCAAACCCCTCCATAGATCAGCATTGACAGAGAGAGAGAGAGGGAAGGAGGTACCCACTGAGGAACTCCTCCTGAAGCAGAAGAACAAGAAGTAATGGCCCAGGTGATCAGAATTCCCGGCAGGTCTCCTGCTGCCCAGATTTCGTGCAACTCCTCTTCCTCCTCCAGACGCACCGGCAGATTCAATGCCCCCGGATCAGTCCCCTTAACGTCGCGGTTCCTGGGCTCGAAGCTCCACAATGGGTCCATCAGCGCTGGGATCAGCGTCCGTCCCCTGCCTCTCAGGATTGCGGCCTCGGCAGTCACCGCGGAGAAGCCGTCGAAGGTACCCGAGATTGTATTGGAGCCCATTAAGGAGATATCCGGCATCGTGAAGCTGCCCGGCTCCAAGTCACTCTCTAACCGGATTCTGCTCCTTGCCGCCCTGTCAGAGGTGACTCAAGCAATTGCCTAGGATGTTGTTATTCCTTATGTAAATTATTGTGGTAGAAAGTTGGATTCTTTTTTCTCCATAGTTGGTTTTCTGGTTTCAAATTCAATCATTGGAAAACATTATGAATCATTGTTGTAGTAATCAATTTTATTTTTCGGTTATTAATGGTGGACTAGATTTGTTTTGATCACGTGATTTGAGTCAATAATTGAGAATATATGAAGATCAACAGATTCCGATGACATGAGTTGCAGCTTTTTTGTTTATTTTCTGTTATGATTGTTGTGTAAGGTAAATTTGGATCATGTCCTAGCATTCCCTTTTGTTGTTGTATCCTTCTTTAACCTCTTTGATGTTGTATGCATATTTTAACCTCTTTGATATAAGAGTCTTTTAACTGTGACATCTGTTTTTACGATCAGGGAACAACTGTTGTAGACAACTTGTTGGACAGTGATGACATCCATTATATGCTTGAGGCACTGAAAACTCTTGGCCTGAAAGTTGAAGATGACAAGTCCACTAGACGGGTGATTGTTGAAGGGTGTGGTGGGCTCTTCCCAGTAGGTAAAGAATCAAAGGACGAAGTACAGCTCTTCCTTGGCAATGCTGGAACAGCAATGCGCCCACTTACAGCTGCGCTTGTTGCTGCTGGTGGAAACTCAAGGTCCATTTATTCCCTTTGGACATGCAGTTTGAAATCACTTGATGCTTGAAGACTGTTTTCAGAATCTCGTTGAAAGATTTCTCTGTAATGGTTTCCTAGGAAATGCAGCGCCTAGGAATGTCTTTTGAACCTAATTTTCAAAAGCAATTGCTGCTGACTGGAACTGCTGATAGGTACCAGCACAGGTGACAGTTATTGGTTGTAGTTGGTGAGAGTGGTGAATCAGTGGAAACTACAAAATTGGTTTTCTAAAGTTATAAATATTCCCGGGGTTTTTCTTTTCAAAAGCACAATTATTTGTTTATTTGGATCACCTTTTTTCCAGTAATGTTCTAGCTAGATATTGTGCCTTTTCTTGTTTGATAACCAAAAATGATTTATTAAGTTACCTTTTAACATTTTTGTCTTCAGAACTGATGCTTTGTCCATTATGTTTCAGTTACGTACTTGATGGAGTTCCTCGAATGAGAGAGAGACCAATTGGTGATTTGGTGGATGGTCTTAAACAGCTTGGGGCAGACGCAGATTGTTTTCTTGGCACAAACTGCCCTCCTGTTAGAATAAATGGAAAAGGTGGTTTCCCAGGTGGAAAGGTGGGCTCATCTTTAAGGCATGGAAAATGGTTCTTTTTCATGATTCCATTTTGAGAAATTATAATGTTGTTGTTCATAATCACCGGCACAAAGGATTGGTGATCGGAAGTTATAATCTAAACTGCATCAATTGAGTAGGGGAACATCTTCAGTAAGAGAAATGATTGTTTTGCTCTTTCTTTTGCCTTCATATAGTCATTTGTCTATGATTCTTATTTTCACCTGTTCTGGATGACTTCCATTTCCTCATATCTGGAAGCTTGCTTCCTGTAACTGCGAATTAAGACATTAAAATCAGTGTGGATATGAATTTGATAATGTATTGAACGTTTGGACAGGTGAAATTATCCGGCTCTATCAGCAGTCAGTATTTGACTGCTCTGCTGATGGCAGCTCCTTTATCTCTTGGAGTGGTAGAAATTGAGATCATTGATAAACTCATCTCAGTTCCCTATGTGGAAATGACCTTGAAGTTGATGGAGCGGTTCGGTGTCTTTGTAGAGCACAGTGACAGCTGGGATCGGTTCTTAATCCAGGGAGGGCAAAAATACAAGTAGGCCTATTTAAACTCACTTTAACTTTCACCTGTTGATTACAATTTTTCTGAGGCTCACTGGAGAACAATATAAAAAATCTGTAGGACTCCTGGAAATGCTTATGTTGAAGGTGATGCTTCAAGTGCAAGTTACTTCCTTGCTGGTGCTGCAATCACTGGTGGGACTGTCACCGTTGAAGGCTGTGGCTCAAGCAGTTTACAGGTACCTTGAGTTGACTTATTGTGTTTGCCATTCAATTATTGTATGATTAAGTTGGTGAGGTGGCTGTTGCCGGAAGATGTCTTATATTCAACTAACAGGAACTCGTGTTTTAAGACTGTCCAGTCACCTCTGTGGTTTTTATGAAGAGGTCTAGATTGAATTAAATATACGTGTTTATGTCATGTTAGATGGGCTGGGTGGCCAATCAGTTAAAGAACCAACAGGTTGAAGTTTTAAGTTGACAAAATGAAAGGATGTTTGAGGTGTGGTGGGAAAAGTAGAAAAATTAATTAAAATCTGCAAATTAATTTCAGTGCAAATGCTCATCTGAACCACATCCTGAGTCTGTCATTTCACACTGGCATGCAATGACCTTGTGCTTTTGCTGTTGTTATTTGGTGAAAATGAAGGGTGATGTGAAGTTTGCAGAAGTTCTCGAGAAGATGGGTGCCAAAGTGACATGGACTGAGAACAGTGTCACTGTGACAGGACCACCTCGAGATTCATTTAGGAAAAAACACCTGCGAGCCATTGATGTAAACATGAATAAGATGCCTGATGTTGCCATGACCCTTGCTGTGGTTGCACTTTTTGCTGATGGTCCCACTGCCATCAGAGACGGTCTCTCTCTAACTCCCTCTCCATTCCCATCTTTTCCCATCTCCCTTCCCCAATCTTGACAAAGTTGCTACTTGGAAAGGATTAACCTGAGAAGTTTTGGTTTTATGGAAAATTTATCTCATTTTCTTTTGCTTTGAATTGCGCCATTCTCAGTTCTTGGAAAGGGGGTCTTTTCATATATTATATGTTCTTTTTTCCAGCTTTTATAGTCATTTGAAAGAATCTCAATTCCTAGATCCTATGGAGACTCAAACTGATGATTCAGATTTGCTCGTCATCCTGGCTTGTGTCTACCTTTCATATGCACTTGGAAACTCTCACCTTCTACTCTTTATCTGGTTCTAATACAGTCACTTTTCCTTTTCTATTTTGCTGAACTAATGAACTCACTTTTTGGGTGCTGTATCAGTGGCAAGTTGGAGGGTGAAAGAGACTGAACGTATGATCGCCATATGCACAGAGCTCAGGAAGGTATAGGAATCTGATACTGGGAAAAAATATCTAGTTTTCATTCCCTTTAGGCAAAATAAGGAGACCGATTCTAAACATCCCATGAATTGCAATTTAATGTCAATTTCCCTCTGTTTCTTACTTTATTCTTCAACAAAAACCAATAAACCATGAACATGAGCCCTCGATATTTTCTCAAGTCTACCGATGAAATCTCCTTTTCCATTTTTGTTTTCTTTTCTGCTGATATAGATGAGGTATCATCCGCTAATGTATTTACATCCCTTTTCTGCCATCCTAAACAATGTTTCAGCTGGGTGCAACGGTCGAGGAAGGGCCCGACTACTGCATCATAACACCTCCAGAGAGGCTGAATGTCACAGCTATCGACACCTACGATGATCATCGGATGGCCATGACTTTCTCGCTGGCTGCCTGTGCAGAGGTGCCGGTCACCATCAAGGACCCAGGTTGCACCCGCAAGACGTTCCCCAACTACTTCCAAGTTCTCGAAATCATCACGAAGCATTAAGCTAACTAAAGTCAGAGACCAGACCTATCCCAAGTGTGTCACCTATGTAAACCAATTGTATGACCTCCTATCACTTCTCTTGAGCCAGATGACATTTTTGTGTTTTCTTGCTTTCTTGCTTTCTTGCTTTTATCGGTAGCGTGAATTCTTTCCTTGTCGGTGTCGGGACTAAGACGGTGGTACTTGTACTATTGCACGTGAAAATAATTCAATATTATTTTAGTTACCGGTTGTCTGGTGCTTGCATTGATTGGTATGATCCGATAACACTATACCATAATTGTTTTTCATTTTTAGCTGCAGTTGTTTACCTTTTTTATCTAACTTCACAACAATCCAGCATTCCTACTAAATGATTTAAAATTTACTGATCTGTGTTGAGGGTGCCCATTGATGATATGGCAATTCTGAATGTTCTTACTATGTCAGAAAATATAAAATTAATAATTAATATACCAAAGTAGAATAAGAGAAAATATCAAAGATTTTAATAGGAAGAAACGCATGGTTAACAGGACTTAAGTCACCCACATGATTTGTTACACACATGGTTTATATTTTTCATGAAAGATAGAATATATATATATATATATATATAATAACAGAGGTGTGAAAATTAAGGACACGGTCCTAACTTGTGACGTTGGATGGACTGACTTCCTGCTGGTATTCGAAAATGTTCAAATCCAATTCAAAATTCCAGTCACCTATTGTTCTTGAGAGCTCCAGATGATCTAAAAGTCCTGCCCAGATGGCAGTCTTTATTGGGCAGGAAAAGAATATATGCTTTCTTGCCTCTGGTTTAGCTGCACAAGAGTGGCACGGGAAGCCAGCATCTGTGCCCTACAAAGCGAGTCTGTCATGAGTAGCTAGCTGACTTAAGATGGTCAGTCGGCACACAAAGGAAGCACGACGCATGTGTCCCAGAAACCAGAGAAGCTTGTGCCATTGAACTTTGGATCTTCTAGGATGAATGGTCTCCCATACAAAAGACACCTTAACAGTGGTATGGTCCTTAAAGAGCTGCGTGTCCTGAGTTGCACAGCGAACTGAAGATTGAATACAATCAATGATATTCCTTATATTTGCTTGATAACTTTGAGGCCATTGCCAACTCCCTCTTGTATAGATTGAGGACACCATAGCATAGCTTGGGATTGTGGGAAAGGTCTGCTCACCACTCACAAAGAACGTAGTCAATGGGCCCTCCGATGACCAATTATCATACCAGAAGAAGATGATTGATCCGTCCCCATTCTTACAAGAAGTGAGAGGTCATATTTTCTGCCGGAGTTTCATCATCTTTCTCCAGTTCCGTGAGCATTAATTGGGTGACTTGATTGTCCGTAAGCATCTAGATTTGAGGAGAAATTTCTGGTCCAAGCAACCCATAAAAATCCTTCTTTTGTGATGATTAGCCAAAGATTTCCGGATAATACAAGCTTCATGCCAAGAATTGATGTCCTTAGCTCCTTTGCTGCTGTTCTCCTTCCGTTTCCAAAGAAAGCTTGAGCATATTTGCTGAATTTTACGAATGATCTTAGGTGGCAATAATGAAATGACAAAACAAGAATTGAGTTACGATGTGGATCACTGAAGTAATGAGCTGCAATCTTCCAGCATAAGATATGCTCTTAGATGCCCAGCTTCTGATCCTTCTGGTGATCTTGTCTATAAGTGGCAAACAATCATGATATGTAAGCTTTGAGGAGATGAGAGGCACCCCGAGATATCTCACAGGGAATAAACCTTGATTGAAGACTGTTAAACTTGCCAGACGAGATGCTTGGTTTTGTGTAATACCAGAAAGAGAAAATTCTTACTTTTCTGGGCTGAGCCTAAGACTGGATAGCCGATAGAGCCTGTCCAACGTTTCTCGAATAGCAGCATAGGAAGCTTCAAAGCAATCGGTAAATGAAGAGACCATCAGCAAAGCAAAGATGAGTCAGTTTGAGACTCTTGTGGCAAGGATGAAATCCAATCCTCCCTTCAGTTGCCTGGAGACGAAGAAGCTGCGAAAAACTTTTCCACAGATAATACAAAAGGCTAAGAAGACAAAAGGATCTCCTTGCCCAACTCCCTTCCGACCTCTGAAAAATCCTCCGAGCGACCCCTTGATAGATAGATACAGAGAACCGAGAGTAGCATGGACTTCCTCTGATCCATCCAATGAAATTCGAAGGAAACCCTGCAGCTTTGAGGAGATTTACAAGAAAATTCCAGTCCAAAGAGTCCAAAGCCTTGAATAAATCGATCTCTGTGGCACTTCTCGCTGAGACCCGGGATCCCGTGAGAGTTGCGGACCAGTTCATGCTCGAGGAGGATATTATCATACATATTTATTTCGCCCAGTGACGAATGCCGTCTGGTTAAAAAGCTCACCAAATGCGGTCTTGCGTTTGATTGCTTTCATTTGAGACTTCATATTCCGATCCTTCCTGTGGTAAGATACCTCCTTCACAACCGATATATAACAATAGCTTCACCAATTATATAACTATTACAATTTTTTTGGAAAGATAATTATATGACTATTGCGTCACTATTATCATGGTAATATTCTCATAATTACGTGTAAAAATATGAAATTGCACTACTTGAAATATAAAGGTTGTAGAATTGGTTGTAAAACTTGGCAAAGTACAATAAAATAGTTATAATATTTGGTTGAAATTTTTCTACAATATAATATTTCATATCACATTACATAGAAATTGACAACCACAACAAAAGTAGGGTATAAGCTCTAAAATTATTCAATTTCTTAAAACCTTTAAAATGTATTTTTCAGCCTGAGATATTTAAGTTATCGTGGTAACATACTGTTAAATTACACTGATTTGAATATCATGATATTGGTAAAATGTTGATGTGGCGATGACATGTCATATTTTTTTGCATTGAAATAACTGTGTGGCATCGGATGTGTTGTTGCCATGTCAATATTTTGTTGATGTCTATTATCCACTTCAGTGTAATTTAATAGTCAATTGTGGAAAGAATTTAAGAACATCATAAAAGTCAAATTTTAGAACTAAAAAACATACATTCAAATAGTGAACAAATTTTATGAATTTCGCTATACCCGATTCTCCCAATATTTTGATGATATTATCGTGTTTGTATCAACATGACTTAGCAATTTATTACAATAAGGACATGTTATGGAAGTGAAATTTTAGAATTGAAAAAATATTCTTAAAATTTTAGAATTTAGGTTAAATAATCAAATAGTTCCAAGCATAGTTTTAAAAATCGGACCAAGTAATTGGTTCGGTCAGTTCAATAAAGAACCAGCCACTCACTCGATCTAGTTTTTATAAAGGACCTAATTACACTTTTAATGAGGTGAATTCATATTAAACTGTCCAGTTCTTAATTCGATCAACGAACCTCATTGAATTAATAGAAAAATCGATGATTTAAAATTAAAAAATATTATAATATTTATATTTTATTTTA
>CXYZ01006529.1:5047898-5084030 GCA_900006705.1 Sonneratia caseolaris
AACTTCCCATCCAACTCATGAAATTATGCTTACACTAATTTTTGATCCGGTTTGATTTTAAAAATTATGCTAAAATTTATAATTAAAAAGTTTTTACTATTTATGTTTTTTTATTTTATCATTAGAAAGTAATGACAAAAAAAACCATTTTATAGAATAGGATAATAAAACAACATGCGGAGATCCCCGTCTTCTCTGCAGGATCCGAAAGACGAGAGATCCCCTCTCTCTCTCGGAGATCCCCGCATTGGGTCGAACCGCATTTGTCGTGTTGAATGTTGCCGATGAAGTCAATGCTATCATCGTCTTCTCCCACCTTGTTGACGACACCCCGTTGACACCAGGCAAGTTCAAGATTGAGAAATCGCCTTATACCCACCGCCTCAAGCGGCATTCTTCCCTCACCAAGCTCACCTTTTGGTCGTTCCTCTTCCTCGGCCTCATCTTCCTCTTCTTCCTGCGGTACTCGCCGCCGACGCCGCCGCCTGGTGGTGATCCCTCATCCTCATCCTATCCTCGCCGCCACCTCCGGAATTTTAGCTGGGGCGGTGCCGCCTGGGAGAAACGAGTCCGCTCCTCGGCCAGGGTCCGGTCCCGGAAGGGAATCTCGGTCCTCGTCACCGGGGCGGCGGGGTTCGTCGGTACCCATGTGTCGGCTGCCTGCTCAAGCGGCGTGGGGATGGCGTCCTTGGCCTTGATAACTTCAATGACTACTATGACCCGTCCCTGAAGCGGGCCCGGCAGGCCCTCCTTGAGCAGGCCGGCGTCTTCATTGTCGAGGGGGATATCAATGACGAGGCCCTCCTTAGGAAGCTCTTCGAGGTCGTTGCCTTCACCCATGTGATGCATCTGGCGGCTCATGCCGGCGTGAGGTACGCAATGGAGAACCCTACCTCCTACGTCCACAGCAGCATTGCCGGTCTTGTCAGCATCCTCGAAGTCCTCAAATCGGTGAATCCTCAGCCAGCAATTGTTTGGGCTTCCTCGAGCTTTGTCTATGGGCTCAACGCAAAGGTCCCCTTCTCCGAGAAGGACCGTACTGACAAACCCGCCGGCCTTTATGCCGCCACCAAGAAGGCAGGGGAAGAAATTGCCCACACTTACAATCACATCTATGGCCTCTCTCTCACAGGGCTGAGGTTCTTCACTGTCTACGCCCCCTGGGGAAGGCTCAACATGGCCTACTTCTTCTTCACCAAGGACATCCTCAAGGGGAAGCCAATCTCGATCTTCGAGGCTGCAAATCATGGGACGGTGGCCCGAGACTTAACTTACATCGACGATATCGTGAGGGGCTGCCCGGCGGCCCTCGATACTGCCAAGAAGAGCCCTGGGAGTGTGGGCAAGAAGAAGAGCCCTGCCCAGCTGAGGGTATTCAACCTCGGGAACACTTCACCCGTACCCGTGACTGAGCTCGTGAACATCTTGGAGAGGCTCTTGAAGGTGAAGGCAGAGAAGAACATAGTGAAGTTACCAAGGAATGGTGACGTGCAGTTCACTCACGCCAATATCAGCTTGGCTTGGCGAGAGCTTTGGTACAGGCCCACCACAGATCTCCAAACTGGGCTGAAGAAGTTCGTTAGGTGGTATCGAAGGTATTACAGTGATGGGAAGAAGAGCTCTATATGACATTTGTTTCTTCACAACTGTGTTTTCATACACGGCGGGCTTCTCTACATTAGTCACTGTTAATTAGTGATTCTTTCAACGGTCATTTTAAGGATGTTCCTTCGCCACTGATTGTTGATATCTTTAATAGGACGGATGCTTTACGTATCTTTCGCGCATTTCGTCTCCAAGTTGAAAGCATCTGCACGACTTTTCATGACGTAAAACCAAGAGAATTCTTCGGTACCTCAAGGGGACTATCACTCATGGGCTTTACATTCAATCCGGTTCCATCTCTTCTCTTCATGGATTCTCTGATGCTGATTGGGCTGGTAACCCCGATGATCACCGTTCTGTTAGTGGTTTTGCTGTCTTCCTTGGTCCAAATCTCATTTCTTGGAGTTCCAATAAGCAACGTACGGTAGCCCGTTCCAGCACAGAATCAGAATATAAGAGCCTTGCAAATGCCACTGCAGAAATTATTTGGCTTCTTTCCTTATTCCAAGAGTTAGGGATCTCTCTCTATCATCCACCTATCTTATGGTGTGATAATATTTCTGCTATTCATCTCGCTGCCAATCCTATCTTCCATGCTCGGACTAAGCACATTGAGATCGATTATCATTTTGTGTGTGAACGTGTTATCCGCAAGCAATTGCTCATTCGATTCATTGGTACTGATGATCAACTTGCTGATTGCCTCACTAAAGGTCTCCCTAGCTCCAGTTTTCAACTTCTTCGATCCAAGCTCAATGTCATTCCTTCTCCATTGCGCTTGCGGGGGAGTAATGAAGATAATGAAGACCAAGTCAATATTGGCAATCAATAATTTCTTTTTCATGTATATATTATACAGTTTCCTTTCATGTATTATACATGTATATTATGCTTGATTGTGATTTCCTTAGATAGACAATTCATGTACGCTATATATATTTCAATATCAAAGAATCATCAATAGAGAATTTCCTTCAATTAATCCTATTGTTATTAGTGGGTTTTCCATTGCACTGAGCAAAGAAACTTGAGCCAACCTTTTCTTCAATTCAATTTTATTTTTCTGGAAATGTAATTCAATTTTAGTTTCAGAACGTGTAGCATTGTTCAACTGCTACAAGCAGAAACTAATTTGTGCAACATGTACCATTCCTTTGTAGCTCCAATAAAAAGGCGGATTGTTAATTGTTACTTGGTCTCTACCTTCCACAATTTTAGGTCGTGCAATTATCACTTGGTAGTGTTCCTCAGCATGGGTTTTCTCTTTTATCACATTTTGCTGTGAGGGGATGGAAACATTGGCGAGTGAAAAGTGAATTGAAAGGGGTCTTGGTTTTTGGCAACGCCTCAATCCTCATATGCTTCCATTCCCTCTAACCAAATGTGCCACTAGCGTTTTGATGCTTTTCAGCTGTCAATGACTTAGTGCAGTATATATGCAATTTCTACATCTGACGCTTTCAATTCAATAGCTTCCATCTAAATGCAAGAAAGCAACGCTTGCTCACACTTCTTTTATAGCGTGAGTATTGCTTTGGTTAGTACCAAGGAGCTCCATTCTGCTTTAGCTACTCAATGATACTTATCAGTCACAGCTTGTTCTCGCAAAGAGATCACTGTTGTTGTCACTACTAACCACTGCCAGTAGGTCCTTTCACTAAATCAATAATTTGTAGGAAAAGATGTCCCTAAGGTTAGTATATATGTTATGCCTTTGCATTTGCATAGCCTTTGTTCCTATGTAGGTCAGTTTGGGTTATGAATGTTGGCTTCTATAAGTCTCTGTCTAGTCCATCTCTTCCTGGAAATAGAAGTGATTCCCTGTTCTTTCATGAGCAGTTTTAGCTTTTGACCATGCTGAGCCTCGTAATGTTTGATGTAAGTGTGCATTTGACTAGATTTGGTTGTCGGTTTCTCTCCGTGAGTCACAGTAAGAGATGGGGTAGGGATGACAGAATTCATGTGAGGGTGCCTTTGTCAATATGATTGTGGATAATGTGCAGGCAGTAGTTGAGAGATGTGTGCTTTTCCTTGTGAAGCTATAAAGTGAGGCTTGGTTGGTATGGTGAGAAAGGAACATGATCTCAATGCTCCCATGTCATGCTTGCGCTAAAAAAATGCTTCATCTCATGTTGACATGGATAGTTCATTATGTTCAATCTTTACCTAATTTGACAAAGTATTGTAAACTGTAACACCTCTTGACGTGCTTCATGGATTTATAAGGTCATTTCAAGTTTGGCATATTCTCATTGCTTGAATTTATGTCGATTGATTAGTTTTTGCTTACCCATATGCATTTTTTTCTTATAGAGGGGCGAATAGTGATTGTTTAGTAGTTCAAGAAAGCAATTGGTTGGGCATGCATCGTACCAAAATACAGTTGCGGTTTATCTTCCATCGGGTTTTCATCTACTAGTGAGTGATAGTTGATGGAATGTTATAGAAGAAATGTACAACATTCTAAAACAAAGATTCAAAATCAGTTAAGCATCAATTTGAACAGATAATGATCAATATATTAATGGATACCGATGTTTCATCTGGCTAGAGAGACCTTGAAGATGTGGTATGAATAAAAGAGGAAGATGGACCTGTATGGTTTGGTGGAGCATCTAGCTCGCGTTCTTCCATCGATATTAGGATATTGAGTTCAAAGCAAAAGGAGCTTGAGAGGGTGATGAAGCTGGAAGAGCAGAAGAAGGACCCAGAGGATGGGGAGATGGTGTCGAAGAAGTATTCATGGAAGGCAGCAACCAGCAGGGCTGCAGGTATTAAGGTCCATGATGACCCAAAACTACTAAAGCAGAGCTTACACAAGGAGAAGAAGAGACACCAGAAGAATGCTGAGAGGTGGAAACAGAGGGTCGAGGCCCAACAGATGTTGAAGGCAGAGAAGTAGCAGAAGAGGTCAGAGAATATAGCTGCAAGGGCCCGTGAGAAGAAAATGTGAAAAATTGCTAAGCGGGAGAAGAAGCTTATGAGGCCTGGGTTTGAAGGCCACAAGGATGGATACATTAATGACCCTTCAGCTTCTGCTTGGTAAACCTCATAGCCTACTTTAGGTAAGTTGGTTTGCTAGAAATACTTGATATAGCGCACAGGTGTATTAGACTGGTTGGATGTGTTGCTTTGCTCATTCAGGCTTTTCTCATTTGGGATTTCAAGTTTATTATAGTCTTCTCAACTTGAAGTACCCAAATCAATTTGCTCCATTATAAATGGCCATTAGCGTATCTATAGATTGGATTGTAACATTAGACAACAGGTGCATTTTGAGCTATCAGCTGAATATCTACCTTTAAATTACACAATGATGGTGTTCTACTGAGCATTCTGGACAGTGACAGTTCTGTTGGGATCTATTGGCTCACAGAACATGAAATTACCTTAATTATAAGCTTTACAAGGGAGTGGATTTTATGGTTGGTAGATGTTCTCAATGTATATTCACTACTGGCTTTGCAACCATTCGTAATCTCAAACCTGCTCTGATACAAGAGAGGTTTGAAGGTGTTCCATGTAAGCCCATTTCTATATGGATCAGTTTGAAACTCTCTCAGCTGTTAACTTACTTCCGCCATCACCTCCACTCAGAGCACACGAAGAAATATTTTCATCCAGTCTGACCTTAAGAGTTACGATCTTGGGTTGAGATTTTCCAGTGAGGGTAACGGTCAGGAAAAAGTTAGGGACATGTTTGCTTCATTTCAGTCGGTCCCAGATTGCTGTTCAAATGCGTGGGGCTGGTTCCTACTCATGATGACAATTATGACACTTTCTGCCGGTCATCTCCTTGTATCTCTGATGGTTATTCTGAGCAGTCCCTCTGAATCAGACTCTTTGAAGTGGTGAATACGGTTTCACATGATGCTTCTGGCAGGCTCTCAATGGAGTCTGCTTTAGTACCAACTAGTTATGGAGACTCTGTCATGGAAGCTGAAGAGCTAGAACCTGATAACAAGTGGGACCACTCCGCTTGTTCCATGGTAGTGTCAATACGCCTACAGTCAGTCAACCTTCCCAGTCTTGATTCTATCAGATCATTGCCAACGCAAGAAAAAGAATGGGAAACATGAACTGAAGAATAATGATCTCGTGCTGCAATCTACTGGTGAATCTGCTCCACACCTCCTCTTCCCCGTCCCCCAGGTTGCTGGGTAGCAAAGCCTGATACTGATGCAGCAGAAGATGAACAGGATGCTTCTAAGACTTTGAATGATGCACTAATTCAGATCAAGTGGCTTTGCATGTTCTGCAACCTGAGTGGGCTCCTGTAAGGCCTCAAAATATCATCAGAGAGATCGTCCAAGTTGCAATGGAGAGAAAGGTATTGCGGTTTTGATGCCTTACTGTCATTTCCTCTGTTTTCCTGATATTCAGGTTAATATTTTGAAATACAAACCAGTTTAAGCTATTAATGGACATCTGATATTGCTTCAGGACCAGCAGAAATCAAACCCCGCCAAGGAATCTTTTCCTCAGGGTGGTAATGGGAGGATGATCGATGGTAAGGTGGATTTACTGCAACAGATCCCAACAAAGGTGAGTCCATCGTCTGCTAGATAGTATTTCAATCTCTGATATATTCTAAAATCATTGCGTGCGACAGGTTTTCCTCTTGTCCAGTCCTTCGACCTAAGACGAACCGTTACTGTGAAGCACACCTCTCCTATGCAAAGCCGTGGCTGCAAATGTCAAAGTCACAACCCAATTCTAGAGAGCAAATGCCATTCTCCAGGTTTTTCCACATAGCCTCCTCCCTTACGATTCTCTCTTAGTTGTTTCTCTCTGTTGCACGACCAGATGAGAGATTGTCTTTAAATGCAAGAAGAGACTTACAGGTTGTCGGGACCGACGGTGGAGAAGACGACAGCTGGAACGATGCTTGACCTTTCACTGAATGTAGAACCTTGGGAGTCGCCTTACCTCGTGGGAATGCATTTGGTTTTGGCCGCAGGTAAGTTGTTGTACATGCGAGTAGTGCTGAGGCTTCTCTCCCTCATCCTCTCTTTCTGTAATTATGATTTGCAGGGCTGAAGCTCTCCATCTGACCTGTTCCAGCTATCGTAACACAGCTCCATCTCTCAGCAGCCTGATGATGAACTTTTGGTGGTCCATTCGTGTTGTCTATTCTGCGCTCATAATTGACCGTTGCTTCGAGAGGATGACATCACGTAAATCGGTATTCCGTTCTCTCTAAATTTGAGTTTTGTGAATGGAGAACTGTCTCAAACTATTGCTACCGATCGGGCTGATTGAATTTTTGGATGACACTGGTTTGGTTACTCAGAAAATCATCCTTAATAATAATGGTTATAATTTGTTGAGATGATTTATTATTTATTTTCCTTAAAGAAAGGTTGCTGAGTTGGAGAACTATAAATTAAAATAATTTATTTTTATAAGAATTTTACTCTTTTAATCTATTGATATGTATTAAATTAGATTAGTTAGAAGTGAATAGCTCATGAATATCAGTATTTTATACCAATAATAATAATAAAAGATAAAAAGATATGTGCTGATATGATCATGTCACTTGCTTAATTTGCTGTTTACCCGCCCGGAACATAAGCTGGAAAGCAGCAAATCAAATGATTTCTTTATTCCAATTCAGCAAAAATTAAGTGAATGAAAAATATTGGGTTTTCCGATATCTGACCAAGAAATACATTATCTATAATGTTCTCAACTGTCCCATGTTTATATATGTATATATATGATTTGCAGCGCTTATTTCTTCATTTATTTTTTTTGGCGAATATTTATTTATTTATACTTATAGCTTCTCCGACTCACTCATCTCTATATTTTATTTTGGTTTTCTTTATCTCTCTCTCTCTCTCTCTCTTTTTTTACATAAGATAGCCCCTTTGAAAAAGTTGCATTAAATGCTAACGGATGAAGCTTGTGCGTTCAGATCTCTTTAAATTAGCGGGATTTTTTTTTAATTTTTTCTTTTAAATAAAATTTTAAATTTAAATATTATGTATAAAAAGTTATGTTAAAAAAATTTATCATATAAATGGACCAAACAAATTTAAATATGAAATATAATAACTTTTAGATGACTCACATATTTAATCTCAAACCTTGTGATTACATAATATTCAAATATTTTCATCAATTTTCTTGGTGAAGATATTTGTATTGTACCCAAGAATCTAATGTGTCCGGACGGATTAATCTTTGAATTGNCCTTTGAAAAAGTTGCATTAAATGCTAACGGATGAAGCTTGTGCGTTCAGATCTCTTTAAATTAGCGGGATTTTTTTTTAATTTTTTCTTTTAAATAAAATTTTAAATTTAAATATTATGTATAAAAAGTTATGTTAAAAAAATTTATCATATAAATGGACCAAACAAATTTAAATATGAAATATAATAACTTTTAGATGACTCACATATTTAATCTCAAACCTTGTGATTACATAATATTCAAATATTTTCATCAATTTTCTTGGTGAAGATATTTGTATTGTACCCAAGAATCTAATGTGTCCGGACGGATTAATCTTTGAATTGGGTGGTCGGTCCACGAACTTGAAACTTTAGTTAGCTAACCCATAATTACATTATTATTGTTATTATCAACACACAAATGTAGAATAAAAAACGTACATTAAAGATCAAGCATGCATACGCCCATAGCACCGACTCGATTTTCACAAGGGATGAAGGCTCGAAACCGACCCACGTTACGCCGGTTCTCGATTTTGCGAGCATAACTTGACCGTTCAAAGTGAAATACAATGAGCGGTAGGTTTCAACCTGTGCCCGAAGGACTTTACGCATGGCTCACGGTAAATAACTTCCAATGGGTGAAAGATGCATTAAGGATTGGGGGGCTTGACGAATGTAAATCCTTATGATTCAGATGTTGAATCACCACCACTCGGAGAAAATTGATATGAATTTGAATACTTCTTCTATATATAAAGATAAAGAGAATGCATGCAAGGAAGAGTTTTATATATATATATATATATATATATATATTGAGCCTGATTAATTTAGTTTGAGTCGAGTCGACCCACCTAGAAAGTGAGCTCTCATAATATAAATTATTTTCATTTATAAAGTTCGAATTAGATATCTTATTTAAAGAGAACTATTCAAACTCACTTATACTAGTTTGACTCGGGCTATTCTTTCCTTTTCCCCTCTCTCCTTTTCCCCCTTATTAATCTAAAGCAAGTGGATGAGGAATTAATGGCACCACACAAAACGGCAAGCAAAGTCCAGCTAATTCATCTTCAATTTCTTCCAACAAATTACAATTTCACAATTTTAAAAAAAAAGGATTTTGGTACAGTCATCATTATTTCCGGTCTGAGAACAAGGAGTCCTGTCTTCCTTATTATGAAGCTGGACCGAGTTTGATATTTAAAGAACATAATTTCTCTCAAGTAATTCTTANGGGGGGGGGCAGGAGGAGATCAGCCGCCCGATAACTCTAGTAAGGCAGACACTTGCTCTCTATCTCACGAGGACCCGACAGCTCAATTTCAGAGGTTGAATCGTCTCGAAGGTTATTTACTGATCGTGACCCACAGAGTCGGTCATTCCACATAAAACCCTGTGGTAACTGACACTTCTCGTCTTGCACGGTTATCTCTGTCATCCTCGATTATTGGTCGACCATCTGTCCACCAAAAGGGCATTTCTATTTGCCCCTTTTAAAATCTTCACATGTAATTCCTAATCGATCATCTTTGTTGGCACTTTTGATGTTCGGTATGATATGTTTGGCTTAAAAAAGGGTGCCTATTTAGCTTTAATCTTCCACACTGAGAGATGCTGGAAGGGAGAGGGGGCAAAAATAAAAATAAAAAAGAAGGCAAAGCAAGATATTCTAAAATCTAATATCTTAATTCCTTTTTAGTCCAAATTAATTAGGGCAATTCACTTCAAAATTACGACACATGGTAGATTTATTATTGGCATCCCATCTATGAAAAAGGCAAGGAGCACTAGATAAAATAAATAAATATATATATGAATTCAATTTAATTATATTACTATCTATATTAAAATTAAAAAATTATGAGTTCAACTATTAATTAACATAATTTTATGTACCGTACTCCAAAATTCCTCTATTATTCTATTCTATTTTAGGCAAGTGGATCTTGTATACTATCATAATCCAAAAAAAAAAAGTGGGGGTGCAATGGCACTACATCTTTTGTTGCCCCTAATTAATCTGCCTTTCTTGAATACCATTTTTCTCTCACAAAATAAAGAGACTTCCAAAGCACACCTTAAAGAGAGAAAAAGGTGGCCATCTCCTGCCAATGGGAAGGGGGCAAAATGCTGCTTTGTCCACATTATAAAAATAAATAAATAAATAAATAAATAGACTGACTGGGGGGAAAAAGGTTGCAAGAAATGAGGCTTTGCTTTCCTTTCTTCTCTGCCCTTTAATTTATTTGCAAAGATTCCTTCATTAAAGTTGCCTCCCACACATCATCAGTTGCATTGAAATTTGACAAGAATAGGGTCCCTGAACCATAAATGGAATATCAGTATCCCTTTACAATCAATCCGACTTTAAGGCTCAGACATAGTCTCCACTACTTTAAAGCAAATCCTTGACAGTTTTTATCTTCTTTTTATCTTTATCCTTTTCGAAGTTACCATCCAAATCAGTTTGATCTATAATGCATTTTATGGACTCTATGATCATTTTAATTCTTTAATTTATTATCGATATTTACCTTCTTAACCAACTAAATCTACTCCCAATTTAGATATCTTTCCCTGTGATATCTATTTTCTCAAGCCTCAATTTGATTTTTTTTTTTGGATTATGAATGTTTAATTTTTTTTCTCATTTTTAATAAATGATATCTGCCTCGTTAACTAGTTTTCCGTATGGGAAGGGAAGGGGAGTTGATACACTTAGTATCATTATCGATATAAAATAGAAAATTTTAATTTTACATTTGGTTTTAGTAATTGAAAATTGATGCGTCCGTTTATTCTTCCTCTTTCTCAAATCCTTTTATTTTGAATATTCATAAGTCTCTTTTGTAATATAAAATCATTAGTTATTAGCAATGGCATCACTTCATCTTAAAATAAGATTTTAAAGTCAAGTTTCTTATTAAAAAAAAGATAGTTTGGAGAGTTTTACCTTGCTATCCGAGTCCAATATCAAGATACCTCTAACTGATGGTACTAGGCCACGTCACTTTTTTTTATTAGCTTTAATTATGTTACATGATGATCCACCCTCTGTCAGGGAGCATATGGCTTTACATGATCATAACACTGACTATCTCTGTCATATTGTTTTTGCGCGTATGGTTGTGTATGAACGGTTTGTATAAAAAAATTCTCAACCCATATAAACACCCAATGATCGCATGAATAGCCAAAACCCATTTTTAAATAAATAAATAAATACTCTAATATGTATCACTTCTACATGGTTATTGTCTAATAATGTACATAGCACATAGCCACTTTTTAAATACTGTCTAGCAAAAAAGAAAAAAGGCATATATATATATATATATATATATTCATGTGCATAATATAATTGACTGTTTTGTTTTTTTGCATTCAACAATCAATAAAATATCTACATTTGTATTAGAGTATAAAGGTAAAGCCTTTCATTTCAGTCTCACTTTACTCGTCGAAAATGCCCATGTATGAAATAAATCATGCAGTTAACGAAGACCATTAGAACAAGGTTAAAAGGGTAAAGTAAGAGATGTTCTTCTTCATTTGTACTTGGGGGCAAATATTGCTATATATATATATATATATTCATTGAACATGGGATAACTAGGAAAAGTCTATTTGCATATCCAACATAGGAACACAAATGATATGTTTCTTTCTTTCCTTTTTTGTTTAATTAATACAGAGCATACCATTGGTAAGGATCAAACTTGAGATCTTATATATTATTATGATGCGAGTGATGATATTGTATTGTACTGTACTGAATTATTTTTTTCAAGAAAAAAAAAGAATATTACCACCCAAATATATATCTATATATATATAATATAAAGGATTAAGACATGTATAAAAGGGAAGTGAATGGACCCAACACATGTTTGGTCTTAGCTTTATTTTTGCCTTTGTGTAGATTAATTATGCTAAAGGGTACTTTTTACATCTCTCTTTAGTGGAAATAAAAAGTCCTAAAGCAAACACCCAACAAAAGAAAAAGGTCCAGAGGGAACAAAGTCCTCCAAAAGTCACCTGAGTCCCCTTTTTTTTTCCATGCAACTTTATTAAGTTCATCATATATATCATCTACTAACTCCCTCTTTAACCTTTATTTATATATATATATGTATGTATTTATTCCTTTTAGGATAACTACAGAATTATTCTCTCTGGGTATATGATATGAACATCCGAGAGGTCCATACATTTACAAAAGTCTGTATTAGCACATGTACGAGTGATCTATCTCACAAAGGGTTGTGTCTCTTAGAGGAAATTTAACCCATATTTGCTTTTTTCTAAAAAAATAAAAAAAAAATTCACTATATTTGCCAAGGTTGATTTAATTTCTTGGATGAATTTTAAGATATTCGCCTAATTAACTCGTGGTGTGTGCCTGTATAGCTTTTGCATCATATGCAAGAAATTAATTCAGATAAGATGCCTCAAGAATATAAGTGGGGGGGGGAAAAACAATAGGATTGATTATGAAGAAGTATAATTATTCCCAAGAGATATATACTCTTCTCTTTTGGTGGGAATTTTTGTGAGCTTATCGAGAATAAGCTTTACTCAACCTTCAAACCTGCATTCCATGATCATCTTTTATGAGACGGCATCGATAATTTGTACCTACACCTGCGAGCGATCCTGCAATAGAATCCGACGGACGAAAAAGCACCCAATCCAATTCACAAATTGTTTCGATCATCGCTCCCGTATTTGATCCAACAATAGAAGCAAGCCTAGTCCTTCAACCATACTATTTGTGCTAATCTTCTCTTTGGGATAGAAAGGGGCCACGGAAAGGAACAAGAAAGACTACAGCAATTATTAAATGAATCAATTCCATTCTTAATTATATGACATAATATTAAATACATTAGAAAAAAACCATAAAATTCATTTATATCATAATATATAAATTATTATACAAAATTCTCTTATAAATTCATAATATCTTTTTTTTGGAGCACTTAACTTTTATGAGTGCAACGCATTATTGTCTAACACAAACCCTAAATGGATAGACGGAGACATTGATGACATGGAGTAATGATGTAGACAAAAAGCTCACTAGAGATGAATGCTTTTTCAAGCCACCTACCTGTTTCATGGCTGCTCTGACCTGGCCTTTTCTTCTGGTCTTTCTTCTTCTTCTTCTTCTTCTTCTTTTTTTTTTTTCTTTTTGCACTTTCTCTTCACTCCCCTTTCCCCGTTTCTCCTATTTATACCCTACGAATTCCTCCTCTTCATCCCTTGAACCTAATCTTCCCTCTCTCTCTCTCTCTCTCCTCTATTGCGTCGAAGAATCGCGTACCCGACAGAGAGCTGTATCGTTTCGGTATCAGTAGTTTCATTCATTAGCAAACTGCTGCTTCGGCTTACCGATCAACTACACATATAGTTGTTGCTGTTTTGCTGATCAATGGCGAGTGCTACCACCGGGATCAAGCTGTTTGGAGCGACGATAACTCTGCAGCAGGATCAAAAGACTAGCGACCGGTCACCCGGAAAGACGGATCAGGAGATCGTTGCTGAGATGAAGAGGCCTGATAAGATAATCCCTTGCCCTAGGTGCAAGAGCATGGAGACCAAGTTCTGTTACTTCAACAACTACAACGTCAATCAGCCCCGGCACTTCTGCAAGGGATGCCAGAGGTACTGGACCGCTGGTGGGGCCCTGCGGAACGTGCCCGTCGGAGCCGGTCGCCGGAAAAACAAGCCGCCTTGCCGGCCGGGACTGCTGACTGGGTTCAGGGAGAACATCGGAGCAGGGCTCTATGAAGCTTCGGAAGCTCAGCAGTACTTTGACCTGGATGGGGTGGTGGCGGCAGCAGCGGCTGCTGAGACCTGGCAGCTGATGGCTGCACAGGGCGGTTTCCGGCAGGTTCTGCCGGCCATGAAGCGGCGGCGGAACGGGGTGATAGGTGACCACCAGAGCTGTTGAATGATCGATCCGCCCTAGCGATTGCAAATTAAAATTTTAATTTTCCATGATCCAGATTTTGAAAGACATGTATGAATATAAAAAAGAAGGAAAATGGCTGGGTAGAACTTTAACAATGCTGTGTACAGGCTGGCATTACTCATTAAAATAGCTGTCAGTATCACTTGTTCAGTGAATAAATAATACCGATAATAATCCAATTAAAAATGATTCAATGGTGATAGTCGGGGCGCCCATTTGTTTATAACAATATCAACTAAGCCTAAGTCATTTATGGTCAATAAATAATACTCATTCGATAGATGATCTGTTGTGAACTTGCTAAATTTTACAGAAAAAAAGTATTTGGGTGATGCCGTAAATGGTATCAAATTCTGCGCTCTTAATTGCATATTTTCAGTCTATCAATTTTAATTTAATGAAGTCAGGCTTCTAGGTCACATGGCACCTCAGTTGATAACTCTAAGTCATTAATGGCGATGATTTAGATCTGATAAAAAGAAAATGATACTTGTCAGGAAAGATATCGAAAGGAGATTTAGTGCCCTGTACTCAACTTCGAGTCTGAATCAACATATTCTGACCTAATTCTAGAGAGCATGCCGGAGGACCTACCGCGCTGCTCTGTTTTCCGGTCCACCCTCTCCGACTAAGCTTTACATGTATCACGAGCACCCTATTCGTCCCGAGCATCAATAAGCATATCAATTGATGGAGAGAAGAGGGCTTAAACCGGTTAGATTTCAAACTGAATCGATCGGTCCCTTTCGACTTCATGGTTCCCTGAGCCAAAAAGGACTCGGCTCATGGTTCCCCTGAGCCGGAAGCTTCAAGCCGCGGGGCGTCCTGGACCTTCCGGCGGTGGTAGATCGAGGAGGCATCATGCTGGACTTCATCCAACCGAACGTTCCCCATTTCTAAAATTCTTCAATTCTTTTAATACTTTCACTGCAAAAATAAATGTATTTTTGTTTTATATAAATGGAATGAATACTAATCAATTGACAAAACCTAAGCACACATGCGAATTGGTCGACCCATTTACAAGGTGTCCTCCGGAGATCTTTCTGGGCCTAGACCTTCTGCTGGGCTCCCTCAGACATTGGCTAGGCCACTAGACTGCAGGGCAACGATCATGTTAGTGCTCGTTTTTGCCGAGAAGCGAGGGTTGAGGCCGGAATTAGAGGCATCTCATCAGTTCAGTCGACAGACTCCAGTTCTTTCGGTATAATTAATCTGCAGGCGCTGTAGCTGTCAGCGTTGCGGCTCCAACCAACCGGTTCAGTACACCAACGCTTGAAGCGAACCTATACGATCAATCTAATGTCTGTCGGAATGTCGAGGTTGGGAAGAGCATTCATGTCTCCAGTTTTGTCATGGCATTTGACACGACTCATTCACGAGACAGTTGGGTGATGTAGGAGTCTCAGTGGTCGTTGCGGAACAGAGTGTCTTGAAACCCGATAAGGAAAAACGAATACAGCAAGGAGGATTCGATGAGAATATGGCTAAGACACCGATTTAATATAATCAGAAACTATAATGTGAAGTTCATGGGATTTTAAACCCCTGCAAATCCAAACGATTAGACCTTCTGGGGACCCCGACTAGATCTAATATCCGTGGCCAATACGATATGAAGATTTATCGACTAGACGGCTTGATAAGCATTTCGTGTGCCCTGGTGGACCACATTTTCATTGACTGCGTGTGCCAGGATATGGGGATGTGCTGAGCCAGACAACCATGCTTTTCTTTCAATGCCGAGCCGTGCCGAGCCGACCATCGGCATAGGTCAGAGGTGAGAGGACGAGTTAATCTCCCTGCTTTCCGCCTTACGTGGCAAAAGCGCTCATAAACTGTTCGACGAAAGTCCTGTGCGAAGTTTCGCTGTTTAGTTTGCTGCTGAGTCCTCAATCTCTCCCCAATGCGTCGCTGGAGAGCTCCCTGGATACTTGTCTCCTCACTGGAATCCCTTCTCGGCCAGTCGAAGAGGCCATCGTTGTTTTGTTCTATGGACGCAAGATGCCACTTCACCCCTGGATCTCCACCCGTGCTGAAGCAGCAGGCGATTCCACTTGATTTCTTGAAATGGGGTTCGATCGGTTTCTGCAGATGGTACTCGAGATTTGCCACTGGGTTCGCACCACTGCAGCCAAAGCCATTGGACTCCATCGTGGATGTGGAGAGGTTGAGGGATCGATCGGCCGAGGACATCTGTTCTGCTTGGGATGACGTAACTCCTCACGACCCTTCTCATTTAACGGTTGTTCCGCCACCCAAATTGTCGTGGCTCTCATGCAATGTGCCTTTCTTTGGCAAGTTGATACTTTTAGCTGTAGTGGTGAAAAAGTTGATCAACGAAGTAGCCTTGAGGTATCAAACATATGAGCAAATATAACAGCTGATTGGGCAATGATTGGTATAGCAAGCTTGTCTTGCCGAAGACTAGAATTGGATTATAACTGGTTTTATGCTTTTCTGATTGATCTTTTTCCCCATAAAGAAGTACAAATGTTTTCCATTCTGTGAAAGAACTAGCTGCAGAAGTAGATCACATTGACTTTCAATTGTTTGAAGAAGTTTCATGAAAATTCAAATGGAGTATAGCTATTTAGATTTAGATTATTTTGTTATAATTTTTTTTATGTTCAATTGTCAATGAAAAAGATCATCTTGGACATGTTGGAAAGCAAAGTTTTCTGCTTAGCTTAGAACATGTTGTTTGTCTTCCATTTGAAAAGCAATTTCTTGTCCATTGCTGATAGTGATATTCTCTGGGTGTTGTGACTTTAATTATTTCGCTCTGTATGTTTGCCAACTCTGATGTATTTTTTGAATCTCTAGATGATATAATTTTTCTGTTGTCGTTTTGATGATTATAATGCTGAGCTTTTCTTCACCACAGTATCACTTGGGAAGAGGTCACATTGGTGCATCCATGAAAGCAAAACTTTTTCACCTGCTGGAGCACAGAGCAATTGATTGGTAATGTTCTCAAAGATGTCCAGAACTTGTTGCTTTTCTTGTGGCATCCGAACCTTATTTGTTACTCTTGTCCCTTATCTTGCAGCCGATATTTTGTGATCCCTTTATGGCGAGGAAGTGGTTACACTACAATGTTCGTTCAAGGTTTGATCTCTGATTAAACTCTCAATATATCCTGTGGATAAAGCTGCTAGGAAATGCACATGGTGGGGTAGAACACCTGGCTAAGTATTGAAGACTCAGGATGACGAATTTTTAATGGAAGAAAAACTAGAGCCATTTGATTGATTTGTTAAAGGGTAATTGATTGATTTGTTGAAGGGGTAAAGTCATATATTGAGGTGTGGCCAGCTACATGTACTTTATAAATGACCCATAAGTTACATGCGCTCTGCGGCCTTAAGGGTGTCCAAGAGCAACGGTGGCATTGTGAGCAAAAGAAAGGTTACTGAGTTTTACTTAAAGATTTAAATTGAACCATTGTTGCAGTCCAGATGCCGCACATCCTTTTCACAGGTCTTGAAGATTACAAAGCAAGAGGAACTCAAGCGGCTCCCTACTTAACCATAACTTTCTACAAGGAATTTGCTGAAAGCAAAGACCTGGTGCTCATACGAGGAGATATTGTGTTCACCAGTAAGCTGAGTGATAATGAGGCAAAATGGCTTATGGAGACAGCTCAGTCATTCTATTTGAATGATGTGCGCTACAAGTTGGTTGAAAGATTCAACAAGCAAACTCGGGATTTCGAGTTTACGGATGTTTTGCAAGCTTTGGATATGCCCGTTTTGTAGGTTCGTTCTTGTCTTAGACTGTTACTTCCTTAAATAAAAGTGTAGGATTGATGAATTAGATTGGACAGTACTATCAGATTGTTCGATTATTGCTCGACATAGTAATCTAAGGCCCGTTTGTATTGATGTAACATCCCACATGTGCTAATTCTCCCGCTGCTCTATGATAGGATGAGAGTTACATTTTCTTGTTTCTATCTTGCCTCCTTAGACATGCTTCCAGTAGTGCCCTGTTGACAAGCTGATTTTGCATGCCACCGGCTTCACGGCCCTTTCTTTTGATGCCATGTTACCGTAACCATTTACTACTCCGGCAAAAGGGTAGGTAATGGTTGAAAAGATGCCTGCATGACAAGAATTAGCCATCATTTTTTATGCAGCTCTGGTCATCTACAGGCGTAGTGCACTAAGAACAGTAATGCCAGCTTCAAATGCTTATTAGTTGCTTATTATAAACCGAGCATCCAAGCCTGCCTGTGCTTCAACAAGTCCAACATGTTTCTTCATGCGCTCATAAGCTTAGACTTTTCAAGATTCCATGAACACATCTTCCAAGATCTACAGTAGAACAAAGCCATATTTTATGTCACAAATACAGTGAGACATTGTCATACGGACACCAGAATGCAGGTCTTCATTAAAACAAAGGGAATGAGATTACTGCATTAACCTAATCAGTTGTGTCTTTCCATCTCCTCCTGAGGTTTCAGAAGTTAACACTTGCAGCTGATGTTGCACTGCTGAGTTATCATTTATCATTCAGCTATCCATCCTACTCATTCGGTAACATAATTCACTTTCACTGCTGTACTTTGAATCAGTCCTCTTGCCTTATACCGGATAAAGCTCAAAATCTTCTCTCGGATTTAGTTCATCAGTGCCAGGCTCATCCACATCTGCAATTCGATTATAACAGGGCTGTCAACGACCACTGCACAAACAAGACGAGCTTAAACAAGTGCAATTCGATCTTTCAGCAGCTCAGCTAAGCTACGCGAGCTCATGCCATCAATGGTGGCAGTTGATTAGCACTTCCAATGCCAGATTATAAATTTTCAACACATAATTTATTGGATATTTATAAATATCAGAATCAAAGCACTGTAATATATAACATAGAGTGAATAGTGAAATGCACTTCACATCAACGTTTATATAGTTATGGATAAGAAAGTCACTTTGTGGGTAATTTTTATTACACGGGAAAGTGGAACCATATCATTGATTCCTCTACTCCACAAGATTGAAACAGAGACAGATTGTACACGTTACAAGGCAACATGTGTATTACACACATAAGAATCAACAAAAAAACAAGCTCCTGTCGACAGCATTGTGTATATGCGCATTCCCTTCCCGATTGAATAATTAGTAATCTAGTCGGCGATGATGAGGTCGTCGACTGTCGGACGGAGAGCCTGGAAGATCAAGTAGTAGGCCTTCTCGGTGGGGTGGATCGAGTCCCAGAAGACGTACTTGGAGGCGTCGGGGCACACGGACGACTTCGGGTTGCAGAGGAACCCGGTCTCGAGGAGGCCGGTGGCGCAGCATCCATGGCTCACCTCTTCAAATCCTGCACACAATTCACGCCTTCACGCCTAGCTTCGGAGGATAACCCTAACGTTCAAGAAAATACCGATCCGAGCCAAGATCGTAAATAGAAAAGGTACAGGTTTAGTCTTTCAGTGTTCTTTATCAGTCCCGAAGGAATTTTTTATGGATCTAATTCTGAATTTTTTTTTATTCCTCCTTATCTTGTTAATAACAATAATATGATCCGTTGAAAAATAAATTATGAAATTATAAATAAAAAAGAAAGAAATATCAAGGAAGTTGACAATTTAATTACCATATTGTTGGTAGCCTTGGATCAAGCCGAGTAAAGCTTCATAGATATCAGCATAGTGCAGCCTCGTTCCCGGAAATCGAATAGCTAACTCGCCGTGCAGGGACGCCAGTTCCGACAGCAGGAGTGCGTTGTAACTTCTGGCGACGGCGGAGAACTGGTCGAGGCACCGCCTCCCCGCGATCGCATCGTCGGAGTTCAAGGTTATCATGATCGGCAAGCAGCCCATTGGAGGCAGGCCTACCACCGCCATCTTCCTCGCCCCCTGACTCGCTAAACCCTGCAAAAAATAATAATAATAATAATAAACCGACGATACGATCAAACAGCCGCTTAATCGGTTTCTTGATAAAGTGGGTTCACATATCACGACTTGTAGCGCCACAATCGCCGATGATATCTGTTCCCCGCCCCACCGTGAAAAGAAGTCAGCTAATTGGTCCGGACAATTCTCTGCTTCGATTTCTTTTAGCCCGTGTCGACCTCACTCAACCAGGACGGATCCACCAGGAACATTAATACGTTATTGTTAGTCGGCAGGTTTTGTCTCCCGGAAACTTCTCGCAGGTTATGTTTCTACTTCAAGTCGGTAAGAAATGAATGTTACGGGTTAACTTTGTGTATGTTAGTCTCTGCGTGTGTTTGTGCACTTGGAAATTAAACGGTTGTTTGCTGGAATTTACCCTTTTATTCCTTGCTTATTATCCAAAATCCACTTGTGGGATGTAATTTAGAATCTAATATACTAGATCTATTGAATGGTAAAATCATCTTAATTGTAATTTTTTTTCGATTAAGATATTCACATTAAAACCCTACTTTCAAATAAAATAAAGCATTAAACCATATATAAGATTAGAAGTGGATAATAATAATAAGATAGTAAAAAATCATAAAATTTTACCTAACAAAGGATTTTTAATCCAAAACCGAAAGTAATGTGACTCTATTCAGAAGTCATTGGCCTTAATTAATTTACCTTGAGTTAAGTCGGTTCACTTATACAATAATAATCTCGTAATATAAATTCTTTTCACTCGCAACATTTTAATTCCAAAATCTCACTTAATAAAAAAAACATTATCAAACTAACTTACCAAATATCTCAATGAATTCTATCTATAGGAAAGTCACCCTATAACAGCTACACGCAGTTAACTGCCCAATCGACCGTTTTTTAAATTTCGCTTTTGACAAAGGGAGCAGAAGGTGAATGTCTGAATCGTATTGAACCACGTCCGTCCAACTTTTTAAGCTAAATTAGATTTTTTTTTAAATGTAAATATCAAGGATCATATAATACACATACATACATACATACATACATATATATATATATATTTCCTTTTCAGGCATGTTCGTGCATAATTTTGAAAGCTGAACTAGGCCAGCCGGTTCGACTAGGAACTGACCATTCATCCGGTCCGGTTCTCATAAATAATCCAATTAAATCGATAAAAAAATTGGTCAACTTAAAATTAAAAATAAAATATAAAACATATTGTAATGTTCTTATTTTATTTTACTATATTTATATTTATATTTTATGTTGAATTTGAAACTAATATAATAATTATATTAATTATTTTTATTATAAATTATAATTAAATTATGATATTATCTCGATTTATTAATAATATTAAATTATTAATATTATTTATTAAACATATAATTCAACCTATTAAATCTCTAATTCGACCAAGGAACCAATAAATTCATACCTTAACCAATTTTCGATTCAATTCGATTTCAAAAATTATGCGTTCATGGTTGGTATCAACCATTGATAAGATACCCAAAGATGCATAAAGTAAAAATGGTCTACCTTTATTTAATGCCCTCTCTTTTATTGCCAAAAGGTGACTCCATCCGTCCCCGTTGGAGGTCGACTCGTGTCGGCGCACGGATGTTAGTTATTACTTAACGAAATTAACCAAAGAAATTCAACTCTTAAATATTTAAATAGAAAGTCTCAATTGCATATAATTTTTTAATAAGTTTATTTTTTTATAAATCAACTTATATTTAAAAATAATTAAAATACTATAAATCCCAAAACTAAACGGCAAATTAGATCAAAATGGGTGGACCGATTTTGCATAAAGTGAAGTGAACATGGAAATGTAACAAGAAAAAAAATGGTAGTTGAGTTGGCAGTTATATGAATGATGAATTTACTATTATATCCTCTCTGTTTCTTTTTTTTCCTCAATGTAACAGCTAAAGACTCTATGCATTTTTGGCTATTTTGGAAAGTGAGAGGAAAAAAAATCTATGGATTAGCTTCCCTTATTTAGTAGCATAATAATATGAGCCCCAAAAAAATCGATTGAATGATTAAAAATAGAAAATGGGTATTCTTGCTTTAATACTTGGGATTGTAGAGAAGGGCAGTAAAGTCAGGCCATGGATTGTCTATTAACACCTACCTGGATGAACTCCCTTACTTTTTGAAGCACAAACTGCTGGTAGCTGGAGACGGTGAAGCTCTTCCTCCGGATCGGCACCGTGAAGTAGTTCACGACGAAATCGTTCGTTCCGGCACTGATCAAGAAAACAGCCTTCTTAACGTGGCGTTCAGTCTGTTCTTTCCCGATGGCGGCCGCCAGCCTCTGTTTGTACTCCTTGAAATATTCCAGCTGCCTCGGCAGGGAGATCACGTTCTGCAGATTAACCAACGTCAGAGTCGGTCGTGCATCTTTTTTCTTTTCTCTCGAAAGCCGAACATCGAGCAACAATACGAAATCAAACCCGAGGATATGTTGACATCTACATGTATATATAGATATATATAGTCACAAAGCTTTCTTTCTCCGACTTCATAGATCAGTAGAAAGCCAGATTCAGGAGGAGCGTACGCTGTATGCAGGCGTGAGTGGGTCGAACCCGGATCCAGCTGAGGCAAAGCTGACTCCCGTTATCAGCTCGTCGATGCTCAGACTTGGGTCCAAATACGGGGGAACAAAATCCTTAATCCCCACATATGATACTGCACACACAGCAGATATATCAAACCGGTTACTCGATAGAAATATACTAAAGATGAGTTTGTATGCACGCATATGTGAATCCAATATCGGCTCTGACAGTGATCAGCGACCGGACATGGTATCAAAGAAGGGTAGGAGCTGAAATTGCTGAGTTTCACCATCATGACATTTTTTATAATTTGCATGGAAATTCGAGATTTTGGCAGTAATTGCAGGGACCTTTCACTGGATGGAGTGATGAGAAGACATATATATGGACCACATTGTAGTCATGGAGCCCCTTACTGATGTAGTCGGACGATAGCCGGCCATTGGTGAATCTTCCGGTGGGTATCTGGTCGACGAAATCTCTTCCGTAGGGTGGAAAGTTGCCCTTGAATATGGTCTTGACGTAGTTGTTGTTCCCCGGGTCCGAGGTCGAGTCCCCAAACACAAAGATGGCCGAGACTGTGTTGTTCAGAGCCCGGTGCCTTGGAAGAGCTCGAGCTTTCAGGACGAGCTCTGAGGAGAAGGAGAAGATGAGGAGGAGGAAGAGAGGTAGAAGTAAGAAAAGAGGATGATGAAGATGGAGATGGAGCTGAGAGCATTGTGACATCGTGAAAGGACCCATCTGAAGGAGAGCATCTGCGAGGGTTGGCTGATTGTGGGAAAGGATGGATTTTAATACAAAAGACCTAAAAAAAATGGTGGGAACCGTTGCACCATCTGGTCTCTAGAGCTTCTGATGTATCACATAACTTGTCAAACTCAATTCAGATTAGCCCACCGAGTACCGAAATTCCATTAACCATGAATTTTCTTATTTTGTAACATATTTTCAATTTTTCTATCCTCATCCTATTCCTTCCACTGTTTTATGCTGCCCTTTTTTAACCCGCTAATACTTAGATGTCAGTATGCACTTTGCTAACTCGGATCCGACCGAGGCAATGACAGTTGATTAAATTTATTTTCTTTTATATTTTATGGGCAAGAGCGTCTGTACACTAAGAAATTGATCCGACTGATCCCCACGGTCCAGATGAACATGCTGCAATCAGAGCAAGGTAACCAGTACGACATTGCAGATCCTAGGCATCTAGGGATGGCAACGGGCCAGGGCGAGGCAGCATTTGAAGGCTAGGACCTACCCCATAGGTTTGGCTCGCTTCCCGACCCGCCCCACAACCCGTAATGGATCGACTGAAGTCAACTCGTGACCTGACCCGTGCATTTATAGAAAAACTATAAAAAAAAGTTATAATTAAATATTACTAAAACATAGTAATATTGGTGCATTACATGTTATATAATATATAATATAACATATCATATATAATGGGGCGGATCAGGCGGGGCGGGTCGGTAGGTATACCCAGGCCCGCCCTAACCCGCATACCGGCTGGGCAAGATCGCCCCGACTGCGTCTTGACCCCCATCCAATTTTTCGTTCTTAGTGTGGGTTGCGTCTGACCCGATCCAGAACGTGTCAGGCCAGGTCGGGCCAGCTGGTGCAGATCAGTTTTGCCATCCCTTGTTAAGCATCTTCACAGTGATTCGAATTCGGACGTTCTTTCTCGAGAAAATTGCAATCTTTCTATCACAGTGGCATATCCCTTGTGGGTTGATTGGATGGATGATATTAGAATGATGATAGGGTGGGTGTTGGGCATTCAATTGCAGAAGTAAATAATTTGTGGGTGCACGGACCGGTTGGAACTGCCCCTGACCCAAAAGTATATATACTCACCAACTTAAATTGGTGCAAGTGACTCATCAAATCTTTTTCACAAATAAAATCTTAAAATATTCAAACCGGAAAACTTATTATTGTGAAAGTTTTGCATCTTTAATTATCAATCTAATCAAATATAAACTAGTTATGCCCTATTAAATTTTTAAATGTAACGTGGTATATATCAAAATGATATATATATATATATATACACATATGTGCACACACTCTTGGTATGACTCTGATTCATAATTTCATCAACCATTTAATGTGGTCGCTGTGGTTTGAGGACCAAACCTGTCCGGATTAATTTCTAAGTGGTCTCAACCACTCATTTGCCTCAAATTGCTCTTTGCCCCACAAAATGAAATTGCTTACTTGTGGCAGGAGAGGCAAATGATTCTCACATCGCATTTATTTATTTATTTTATTAATTCCGTGGAGATCTCGATTTGGCCATCGGTGTTCACCCGATCGGATGGGGATTTGATCTTGTCGATGGTAACATCTCGGAGCACCGAAGCCTATAACCGAGCGGCACTGCACTACTCGTCAAGAAAGAAAAAGAACTACATATGGCTCATTGATCCCCCTAGGATTTCCACTTGGGTTAATCTTGTTAGTTCCGAACAGGTACGAAGACCCATCTACTTGATCCACCCAAACTCGAGTGCACCTGTTCACTTGGCAGATCGTGAGGACTGAGGCATTCCCCAGTCGGTAGGCCGAAATTCACTCTCTGCGCTGCAAGTAACAAGATCCAGCTGTTAACTTTGCTCGCAATTCGAATTTTTGTATTAATTATTTATTGTGATGATTAAACTCTAGGAGGAAATCTTAGATGGTGTAATTAGTGTCTACTTACTCATCACATATACCAATAATATCATTAATGTCAGTATTGCAATTTGATTGGTATTTCTTTACTTTATGTCCAAAGATAGAATCACCAAAAGAATACATCCAATTCTGTTGGTTTGACGGCATGAAAATTTTGGCTATTCGGTATGTATTACTTCATATCCAGTAATACAGTAGACTTTAGCCGATAAAGTTACAAGCATGACCGGCCTATGACCGCTCACCCGATTCTTTTCCAATCTCATCTCCTACCCAGAGGTGTCTGCTATCTTTCCCTTGCCACTCCCACTCGGCATCTTTGATCAGAGGACTCTCACTTGGGTTGCTCCGAAGTTTCAGACTGCACTTTCCACAGCAAGATTCCGAAATTGTTTGTCCCATTGTGGCCTCCCCATGAATGCTTTAAAGGGTCAGCTCAAAATTTTACCCTATTGCACCGTCTCGTTAGTTACTATGGAGAATCACCTATTGGAACAAATGGATTTCGGTACCGATGAATGATTTCTTCGATCAGATCCGCTCTTCGCAAAATCTTAGCTCACCGTCCAAGGAGGAATTGAACTCGCACACGTAAAAAGCAGTGCATGTCGAGTGAGCAAGCAAGGACAATAAAACTGCTAAGGATGTTCAACCCAATATCACTATTTCAAAACGGACCACAAAATTTGCCCCAACCCTTCTTTTAAGGTAGGGTGGTTATAGTTTTTAAAACCGGAGAGAACCAAAAACTAATTAATGTATAAATTTATAGATTCGTAAGTCAGATTGGGAATTCAATGAATTGAATCGTATATTTAATAAATAATATTAATAATATAATATTACAATAAATTAATATAATATTATAATTTAACAATAATTTATAATAAAAATTCTTAATATACCCATAATATTAACCATAAATTTAACATAATATATATATATATATGAATATAGTAAAATAAAATAAATATTTTTATTTTTTTAAGTTTAAGCCGGCCAGTTTTTTCACTAGTTAACTGAATTTGCTGGTCCAATGGGAACTCAACCTGTTTAATCAAAGCTGACCGTATTTACAATGCAATTAAGTTAATTCTGGAAACTAGACCGGCTGAACGGTTGGTTCCTAATTGAACTGACTGACCTGATCCGATTTTAAAAACTATGGGTTCAGCCTCATATTAATGATATCTAGGACTGTAACAATCGATTAATCTATCTGACATAATATTATATAGTCCGGGTCCCGTCATTAATCCGTACATACTGATCTTCAAAAGTTTCGAATCCTGCACTTTATTTACGAATGTTATCAGCTTGCTAGCGGACTGGTTTCCTCATAGGCAAGCGGGTTCAGTTGCACAAACTCCGACCTAAGGATCATTGAAAAATGGCAAACAAATATATGTGACAAAAGGGGAGCTGGTGCTCGTAAAATCGTAGGATGCAGTGTGAGAAGTGGATTATGGTCGAGGCCATTGGAGTGAGTTCCACGCAGGGGACACTGAGATGAGCAGATGCCTCGATTTTATTTTTATTATTTTATTTTTTTTGCATTCATATTTATCAGTTTTTATGTCACAACTTCATATCATGAATTTTCATTATATACTTATTATTTGGTTTGCCATGCGAGTGTTATATATATAATTATTATTTCTAAACAAGCATGTTATATTATCTATACTATTTTATCAAAAAATGGCACGTAGTTGATCCCATTTTTTGTATTTCTCAAAATATCATTAATAAATATAAATTTAACAAATGAAAAAAAAATAAGGATCAAGAGAGAAAATTAATCTTAAAATTACAAATAACACTTCAAAATTCATCACTGTTTGTATTTTTTATTTTTATTCACTCAAATTATCTATTATAATATAGAAAATTAATCAAATTACATATTAAAATTATGTTTAGTTAGTCACTTTAACTGCACCCATATAAATATCTCTAATCAATTTCTTCAATATAATTTGTGACGTCGGCAACATAAATCAGCGTTTAATATTATATTATATGCCGACATTCCCTGGCCACTAGCCGACATTCTCAGGTCCATAATTTTGAGGGGGGCTCTGGGCAGCATAACCAAGAGGCAAAGCAATCTATTTCCATGGAATCACAGACTAATCTCCACTGGCTACGGCTCCAAACATACAACGTGAAAATTTCAACTACGGATCGAATCGGGGTTCGCATAAAACCTCCGGCAACTCGACTAGCGAACCATATACGAGATCTCCATTACTGAGCTTTCGACACCATCCGATCAAAACCTCGACAAGGGAACCATCGTCGTTCTTGGAAAACCTCTCATAGGAAGATGCAAGTCCTTCTCTTCGGTTTGGGCGGCCTCTTCTTCGTCCTGGGAGGCCTCAGAGCGACCTTTATCGCCGCGTCGAACACAGCCTTCACGTTCTGCGGAGACAGAAAGCATAAGACATGCCTGCTTCGAGTTATGGAATCGGAAGGAAATTTTCCCGGAATGTTAAACGCGTCGATCAAAGATGTTAACAGGAGCAAGGACCTGCTGAGTCTTGGAGCTGCATTCTATGTAAGTGACAGCACCGATCATCTTCTTCAGTTCCTCACCCTGCAAGATAAATTCTCTTTCTAATTCGAACTGGCCGAAAAGAAAATGTGCAAGGATTTGATTTTTGGCCGGAATCTTTTGCGTCCGTTCCGCTCGAGAGAGGATACGTGCCTGAGAATTCGTTATCGGGTTTACTCCCGGATGATCCAAAAGAAACTGCTTGTCTTCCCTCAGATCTGAGAAATTCCGTAACAGCCCTGTGAAATTTAGCCCCCGAGAATTAACACAGCAAACGGGAACCTCTATGAACATGGGAAACTTTACCGAGTTTCGTCCCCACGAGCACGACTGGGACGTTTGGGGCATAATGTCTCAGCTCGGGGATCCACTGCAAAAGTAGCAGCAGCTGTGTCAAACAAGATGTTCTCCTGGACAAAAATCTTTAAGCAGCTAGAGAATTTACACGATCATAGTTTGAATATGTAAAAGACTATGTTATCTAATCGATAGAATCCTAATCCTACTACTTGTTCCATAGCATCGGAGTGACAAGATCAGTTCAGTGAAGGCTGAGAAAGTCGAAAAGAACCTTCTTAGAGATGTTTTCATAGCTCGCTTTGCTGATAAGGGAGAAAGCCAACAGGAAAACATCAGCTCCCCTGTAACTCAGAGGCCTCAACCTATTGTAGTCTTCTTGTCCTGCAGTTCAAAGCATAGCATAGCAATCAGATCAAAGCCTAAGATTCCCCATGACTCGCTATTCAACCATGTTCTCGCTCGGGTACCGTGTCTGCCTCAGTCCCTTTTCTGATTCTGCCCCGATAAATCGTGAAGTTTATGCTTGTCTACTTATCTTCAACACGAACTATATATTGTTTCTTAACCACAGTTATCAGATATATCTGGTAGACGAATGCCGAATGACAGGTGCTCGCATATTTTGAGATTAAAATACACTGCCGCTATGAATTCTGCTGCATTCTGATGCGATTTCTTTTAGCTTTCTGCATCATTACTCTTTCCAAGATTCAGAATATACCTGCAGTGTCCCATAACCCAAGATTCACGGTGCTTCCATCGACCACCACATTAGCGCTGAAGTTGTCGAAAACCGTCGGAACATAGTCCTTGAAGAGGAAAACAAAAAAGGGAAACAACAACTACTATTGAAGACAACAAACAACAGCAGCAAAAAACAGAAAACAGGCAATTGTATCGAGCTGTTCCTACCGTGGGAAAGGTGTTGCTTGTATAGGAAATGAGCATGCAGGTCTTCCCGACCGCCCCGTCTCCAACAGTTACGCATTTGATGAACCTTGCAGTACTCATTCTATTCACTTCTGGTCTTCCTCCTCCTCCTCCTCCTCCTCCTCCTCCTCCTCCTCTTCTAGATAGTTGTAATTCTAATATTCAATATACTCTGCATTTTAACATAACATATATACACAAACATATATATGTGTGTGCTAAACATTTTAATTACTTTCTTAGATATGGTGTATCACAAGAGATTGAAGGTGAAGAAATTAGGGAGGGTGTGAAGCTGCAGCCTACAGAAGCCTACCCACCAACCATCTGTTACAACGCATCTAATTTTTTTGCCTCCACCCAATATCCAGATCATCAATGAACCCCAACTTATTTATATCGAGTCGGCTTAACCCATAAAGTAGTAAAACTCTCCCAATAACAAATTCACCTTAATTGAGGGGACGAGGCAGCCAACATCGAACAACCTTGTTGACATGACCTGTCTAATTTAAAATGATTATTTTTTTGGTGCTTTCTTTGAGGTTCCTTGCTCTTTTACCTTTTCTTTTTTCTTCCTTCAAATGCAAGTTTAGGGCCTTTAGCAGTTGAAGTTGGGTGCTGCTGTTTGGTGAAGGATCAATCAATGACGAAAGCTAAAGCATAAGAAAGACAAGAAGGTGATTTTGCCATAATGGGGCTTCTTAGCTAATAATGACATCACTCACCAAACCTAAACAAACCATGAATCACTTGATCAACTCAACGGAGCCCTGACCAGAAAAAGGCATTGCTGTCCTGGAAATTTTACAAAAATCGCATGAAGCAATGGTTATAAATAGGAAGACGCACAATTATGCCTCTAAGGTTCGAGTTTTCCCTGTTCTTCATCCTCAGCTTTTCTTAGGACGGCTGGGCTGGGAAGCATGACCTTACTAGATCTACTTCCATGATTGATGACAGAGGTTCTCCTTTCACTCTGCTGAAAAAGGTGATTTTTTTTTGTCAGTACTGAAAAGGTGATCGTTCAACTGTTTTGACCAATGATTTCTCCATACAGCTGAGCACCTCACCAACTAGGCCGCATCTGAAATCCTTGTTCGAACGTTCAAACATTCTCTTACATCTGTACAATTATATGTGCAGCATGCCAAAGCGCAATGTTCGAGGCAAAGAAATCGCGGTAGATCCACTGGGATATCGGGATCAGTTTCATGGATAAGTCATCCGGGGCCCTATGCTTCTTGGGGTTGCTATAATGATTATTTGGTTTGTCTTACAGTCAGATTCTGGAAGAGTTGAGCAAGTTGATCCAGCAGCAGTTCCCTCTGACTCAATTACCTGGAAAGTGTATAAAATTTACTGCATCTTCTTATTGGGATAGGTCACCTGATTAACAAAAATAACTTCGAACGGTTAGTTAATTGAGAAATAACATAGATGCATGGTAGATATGAACGATTGGATGGTAAAGTGGATTTTAATGAGATTTAACGGAACCTTTTAATTGCCTATAGCAGAACATCATGGGTCCGCTATCGTCATCAATTCAGACACATTAGATTGTCTCACAGTTCTTGGGCATACCACACACATCACCTTATAGTTTCAGAAGATGATGGGAGAGACCTATGTTCTTGGAGGCGTTTTTCGTTATCCTTGTTTACTGGCATCAAACTGAAATTGCAAGTCTTTAAGTCTATACGATATTCGGTGTTACTCCTACTGATAGAGGGGAAAAGTGTTGGGAGAGCAATATTGCAGCTCAGGAGGATCTTTCGGGTCTTGTCATGCTATACCATAAGCATAATATAATATTAGGGTGGTCGGGCATACTTCGTCTAGTGGTTCAGGACATCTCTCTTTCAAGGAAGCAGCGGGGATTCGACTTCCCCTGGGGGTAGGGTACTACGAAAGGAAGTTGATCATGGATTATCGATAAGCCTAGAATTGATTCTTCCTGGGTCGATGCTCGAGAGGTTAATGGGTCGTCGGCAATATGTATACACTGGTTCAAATCCAGCTTGGCCCAAGAATTCGCGGATCCACCTGAAATGATATAGCCTAGAAACTTTTGGAGAAAGATGGGGATGTTGATGATAATCATGGTAGAAATGAAAAGTGCGAATCTCAGTTTTCTGTTCAGAATAGAGATGAGAACTCTGCTCAGATTTGAGATAAGGAAGTGGAAGAAGCTTTTGTGAGCTCGTAAGGGATAGTATTCATTTTTATTTAAAAGTTTAAGTTGATATGTGGTATTATTTAATATTTTTATAAGTTTACAATATTTTCTTCATTTGAGTATCATATATCTCAATACTCGTCTTATGGCAATGTGGTCTACTTTGCCACATGCCTTTAAACCTCCACCTTCAACAAATGTTTACAAGCTGAGTATTCTTCATCCAGTCTCGGACGATAGGGACAATTGGTTACGAGTTGGGCAATTTTCTTTCGTACTGGGCAAGTCTCGGGGGAGGTGCAAGTCCATTGGCTCTGATACTATGTTAAATTCGTTATGAACTCATAAAAAATCGGACTCATTTTTACTTAAAAATTTAAGCTGATAGGTGGCGGTACTCAACCTTCTTATAAGTGTATAACGTTTTTTTGATTTAATCGATGTGAGATTATTTATCTCAATGGATGGTAATGAAGCCAATCAAATGATTTGAGTGGAGAACAGGAAGACATGGAAGATGGTGAGGATGTGGAAGACATGAAAAAGGCAAAGAAGATGCACACATGGATTCAACTAAAGATGAGCCTGAAGAGTGGAGTCTGATGTCTGAGGAAGAAGACCACAGGAAGGAAGAATTGGGGGGGTTACTGATGCCATATGGAAGAAGGTGGCCCAGAAGAAGGTTTGGAACAAGATTTCAATCCAGCAGATGAAAATGATGGAGAGGGAGGGTCCGAGCAGGTGAATGAGACTTCTGAAGAGGGCAGGGAAAATCAGGATTCTGCGCATAAGCAAGACTGTCTCAGAAACTGGCCGAGCAACTGCGTCTTGTCATGGAACCAGCCTTAGCTAGGAAGCTCCAGGGTGATTATAAAACTGGAAAACGTTTAAACATGAAGAAGGTGAGAGCTTCTGTTTTTGCTCCTGTCTTATTTCAGCATTTATCAATGAAGACTATAAATGATTGTGATCCCACTATATAGCAAGTCATTATCGGAAAGATAAGATCTGGTTGAGGTTGAGAAGGAACCAACCAAACAAGCACGATTACCAAGTCGTGGCAGCTGTCGATGACTCGAGGAGCATGTCTGAGAGTGGCCGTGGAGATGTAGCTGTTGAGGCCTTAGTCACTGCCTGTCGGGCACTATCACAGCTTGAAATGGGGAATTTGGCTGTTCTAAGCATTGGGTAAAAGGGCAACATGCAGATGCTTCATGACTTTGATCGGCCTTTCACCGTGCAGGCAGGGGATAAGTTTTGGCCTTCTGAAAATTTGGACACTGTATTCTGGGTCTATTAACTTGATATCCACAAGAAAATACATATTTTTTAGGCCATCAGAATGTGTCCAACAGTATTAATTTTTGTGTTGATTACATTAATTTTTTTATTTAAAAAAAACACGAAGGTTCCAAAAATTGAGCAATCTGTATTTTCAGATGCTATCAGGCTCCCCCCACTTCCGCACCATTTTGAAATAGATATAAATGTAGACTTTAGGGCATTGAAATCTAGACTGGATTGCCTATCCAACTATAACCAGATCTTTATTGTGGTCTTTTAGAATAACTGAATACATATTATATTTGTAGATCTAGGGAAATAGTGGGTTCTACTGTCTATGTATATTTTCCAACTACTCTTTTGCTTTCATAAGCAGATAAACTTGTGTTTTAGCTTGGTTCAATATGATCCTACAGGAAAGCTAGATGGAAAGCTGATCTAAATTTTGGCCCTTTGCTTAAGCGGATAATGATCTCGAGTTTGACATTTAAGCAAGAGAATTAATACTCTCGTGGACGAACCACTGGTTGACCTCTTGAAGCACTTGAACAGTGTGCTTGATGCCATTGTCACAAAAGCCCGCCTACCCTCGGGACAGAACGCCCTGCAGCAGCCTGTGCTGATTATTGCTGATGGCTGACCCCATGAGAAAGTAATACAAGTTCAGGAAAGTTTAGTGTTTGGTAGGAGCTGTTCGATGGTACTTACTAATATTTTATCCCTTCCATTTCCGGCTATCACGGGAGAGCCTAAAGCCCCGTCATAGGGAATTTCTTAGCAGCAATAGGATGGTTGCTTTTCTGCCATTGGACAGCCCAGAGGAATCTTTCATGGATCTTTTGGTAAATTGAGCTGATGAATTGGCTGATTGGTCACTGTTGCTTTTATAAATGCTTTGCCGCCTCTTCACGCTTCATTTGGGCTTATTGGAGGCAGCATCATTTCGAGGTCAGAATATGGAGTTCAGCAAGTGCATGGACTCCTTTCCTTTCCCATACCATGTGGTGCCGAGAAACATCAAAGCGCTCCCCAGAACCCTTGCTGACCTGTTGAGAATTCCCACCGTGATTCTATCATTCGGGCGATCCTGTGATTTCAGATGGAAGGTTTTTTTTTTTTTTTGTGGGCTAACGCTGTTGTGTGCTGCTCTTCTATTTGCAGTGGTTTGAGATTATGCAGAGCTCACGGGACTAAGACCAACTGGTTTGCAGTTTTCTCCTATTAAGTAAAATTGCGAGCTTCGGTTCCACGAGAGGAAGGGCGAATTCTGCATCTATGACGAATTCATCCTGCATTGCATTTGGAAGCTGATTTGAAGCCGGGAAAATGCAACTTAATATTGAGATAACAGCTCGAGCGTTTGGGATTTCTCCGCTCGGCCATTCACTGGACTGCCCTTCCTTCGGAGCCGTCGATAACCGGTTAGAACTCCAACTTAAAAGTACGATGGCGGAGGAAATGCGCAATATCCTGTGGCGGAGCGACAGGTGATCTTACGATGTGCCCGGTCGGCATCAGCAGAGGTAAATAACTCAACAGGAACTCTGTGATCAATTTTGAAGACCCAAATGACTTGCTATCCGAGGGTTGCCCATGGAGATACTGTCACCCATTGTATTCGTCCTTCATCTAAGGCTGCACCATTTACACCCCCCCAAGAATCCACTAATTCCTCTAATGAAAATCAAGTATAAGAAACTCGATGGAAATTGCGCACGTGCCATGTGAGTAAATTGGGAGGGCTTCTACGACGATATAACAAAGCTCCTGAAAGGCCTGTCCAGATCGTGATTCTTTCTGCTACTCATGATCGTACGGGGATCCGAGGAGGGCTGCCCCAAAGAAAACTAAGAACCATTAATTAGGGTTAGGGTTTCGTTCGATCAAGAGAAGCGAACATCGCATTTATCAGGCAAATCGATCCAGCAGTATTGCCGAGAACCGGATGAGAAGTGAGTTCCCTCTAGGATCAGCCAATCATGCCGTCCTAGCTAGCTATTGAGAGAGTTCAGTCCGTAACACTTACATGCATCATATGATACCATGATCCAAATATGTCCTCTAACAATTTTCAATAAAAATTCTAAAACATTATTAGGGATCTTGATTGAAAAAACCCTTAAAAGAGAAAATATGAACCAAAAAAAATATTTAAAAACCGTAAAATTTTACTTGTTGATATAACAAATGTACACATGTCACAAAACAATTTGCTCCCTACACCATTTGGATGCAATCTTTCCTCATATCTCTTATACACAAGACCTATATATATATATACATCCTCGGTGCATGATAAATTTTCTTTTTTGGGGGTATGAATAATATTTTTTAAGTGTAGAGGAGAATATAATAAATAAAAAGATAAATACAAAATACTTAATTTTATACTGAGGGTAATATTGTCGTGATATAATCGATTTTTGTTAAATAATTTCTGCCAACCGTACCGTCTCTCCTCTGAAGGGAGTTCGGAAACGATCGAGTGTGTCTCATTATAGCATAAGCAGCCAATTCCGAGTATACCAAATCAGACGCTTGGCGCCTTCCCCGTCGTCCTCGGCTGGACACGTGGAGGGCTGAGATGTGAAAAGGGGGCCCGTGGTGACAACTGAAATGACAGAAGTACGATGAGAGAGAGAGAGAGAGAGAGAGAGTGTGGCGGGGGTGGGGGCCGTGGGGGCAGCGTCCCGCGGAAAAGCCGAAAGTTCTCTGCTCTGCCTGCCCTCCCTGAGTCCTGACTTTATTCATAGTGTGTCAGGCTATTTCCTTCCGTCCACGCGCCTCAGTGAGCCGTCCCAATCACTTCGCCTCTGACCCTTTTGGAATTTAAAGCCAGGCTCTATAAATATTTATTGGTGTTAATTGGTCTTTTCAAGTCCAGTGGTCATTCCCTAAATGATTCACTGATACTCGAGCACGGGTGGTCGCCTGTATTTATATGGACATGGGAGAATACCTAGTCCTGAGTAGGTAGCCAGATACCTCCACCTAACTATTGTTTTATTGGTGCTCGGTTAATAATAAAGCTGTAGAAATTCGACGTGCTCTAAGAGGTGCATGATATCTTACCGACCGACGAAAATCGAATGCAAAACTTACTTTAACTTATCCCTTTTCTCCCCTATTTCTTTTAATCTTTTTGCAATAACATTCTAGCTAGTTTACCCACTGACCCATGTTCATAAAGGTTGAGTCGGGCTCTAAAGGTTTTTTTTTTTTTGCTTTTGGTCTTTGAGCATCTCCGTGGGGATGCGACTAATGAGGGGAAAGCAACAACGTTTGTCTTCCACTGCCAAATCAAGAAATAAATGGGTGCCCAACGAAAACATGGAAAGAAAATAACAGAGTAGAATTTCCATAAAAAAAAAAAGATTTCGTATCCAATTCAAGAAAAAAAAAACGTTTTTTTGCAACTTAGGATTCTCTTACAAGTATAAGTCATACTTTGGACTCCAGTAAAAAAAAAACGGATAATTCCAATTTTTGCTTTCGTCATGTTTAGAATCAATCTTCAGTTTGGTTGGTTTTCGAAAAAAAAAAGTGGGGATTTTTCTCGTCCTTTCTCTTGGAGCTGAGAACTGACGATAGAGACATCTACTGTCAACCAACTTTATTTTCCTTCTTGCAATTGTTTCATACGATTTTGGGGTTCGGAGATCGGACGGCTCAAACTAACCCCAGTGACCTTTGCCTGATAACGAAATTATTGGGATACATTTTCATTGAATTTGGAATGCCAAAAATCTTGCTAGTATTGCCCCCCAACCCCCTAAAGCATAGGGTTGCACAAAGGGAATCCAATAATCGGATCAAACTAGGAACTAAATCTAAATATTGGTTTGGAATAAATCGGTTCTTATATAATATGATTTTTTTAAGATGAAGTAATGCAGTTAATTATTAAATTTAAATAGTTTGATTAACTGGTTCGATTTGTCGGAGCTTATTTTTTAA
>CXYZ01006789.1:0-63370 GCA_900006705.1 Sonneratia caseolaris
ATAATTTAATTGAAATTGAAATACACGCTTCTGTCGCGTATCGATTCCCAACACGCATATCATACAGGATTGGACGTGACAGTAAGTTCCATTTTTGACAGGATCCCTGGTTCCCGATAGGGGAAATCCTTTCCTCGGTGCCGCATAGTCGGTAGTGGTTCCCTTGAATCTCGTTGCATGCAACTGTGGGATCTGTTTTTTCAGGAGGGTTGTTGGCAACAGCCTAGATGTTTTGGTGAATGGGCTCGACGAATTAAGGTCCTTGCCGAGCAAATTGTTACTGTTTAAGAGGATCAGTTAGTGTGGAAAGCCAACCAGAAGAGGTATGTTTACTTCAAAAATTGTTTAGGTGGTATTACGCGAGAAAGGCGTTCTGCGACCATGGAGCAAGCATCGTTTATTGGCAGGCTTGCTTGGATCGGCTACCTACCCGGGACAGGTTATTGTTATTGAAATGGAGAATCCCGCTATCATCGACCCTTTATGAATTTTGTCAACTGGAGGAGGAATCCTGTGATCATATATTCTTTTCTTGCGCCATCTAGGGTGGCATTTGACAACCTAAAACATCTCGAGCAGGGTCGGCCCAGGCTTCAGTCAGTTGGCTTTCGGAAGCACGATGGATATTAACTGTGGAAGGAAGATCAGTTGATTAGATTATTATTTGGTTGTTTGGACTCAATGCGTTTATGCAATTTGGCGCACACTGTACATAGGCTTATCTTCCGGGAAAAGAAGAGTGTAGACACTGGATGGTGCAATCTGTTGTTGAGGTTGTGAGACTGAAATTGGTGTCTTGGCCAAAGTTGTCACAAGGTAGGATTGTCCAGATTGGCTAGACATTTGAGGCTCACCTGTAATTAGTTTACTTGTACATGAAGAGTTTACCTAGTGATTAATAATACTCATACACCACATTCCAATATAAAAGCACATAACAGAAAGGTACAATTGGTAATATGATTTTTTTATTTCATTTCGTTCCCAACCCATCTTAATATATTTTCATTCCTTCCTACCAAATACAACTTAAGAGTTGCTGACAAATATTTGTATCTACAAAAATTATTTAGTAATGACGATTTACAATCTTTCATAGTCTGTTTATGTCGGTAATATGTATCTTCATGCACGAATATTCAAGGCTGAGATTGTGAAGGGCACCTTATTTGTGATCACACTAGCACTCTTGAAATTGCTGAAAAAAATTAACTTACGAATATGTTATCATTAGTAAGCTAAACCCCCAGAAAAAGCATCTCCATCATGCAGCAGAGACTCAGTAAGCCAATAACCATCCCAAGAACCACCAACTCTCTGCAAATTTATGGACAAAAGTCAAGCTTATAGGCATGAAGCAATGATTTAGCGACATAAAAGAGCAAAAATTCTGTAAATTAGCAGCTATCATCCCTGGTACTTCATCAAAATGGTGAACATAGTGCTGTAGATGTTAGTCCTCCATATAGAAAAGAAGGGCATACTTCACTAGTTAAGTAATGAGATTGAAATGGACAACCCCATGACATCTGATAACCAATATAAAAACATGACGTTGCTGGAGATCAGAGGTGAAAAGGTTAGACCTGAACCATTGTAAATTCAAATATTTCCTCCTCCTCTGGCCGTGCTCCTTGTAGCCACACCCGCTGCTTATATCGATTCTACCAAGCAGAAGAGGAAAAGGAAAATGAAAGCCAATAAGGAAATGTAGACTGAAAACATACAACTATATCAAACCTGACAAGGACAAGAGAGCAAAGGCAATGCTAACTGAAGGCATCTTAATTAGACCAGGAAATTGAAGGGTAGTCTTTCTTTTGGTTCATTAAACAAACTTCTCCTTCCACTAGGAAATTGAAGTTGTACTCTTGCTCAGGGCAAACATGTTTACCTCCTTTACAAACAGGCTGCTCAAGATTTTCCTGTCCTTGTGGCTGAGTAAAACTCGGTATGCGGAATGGTGAAAAATCCTCCTAAACCTTTCAAACTTTTAGGAAAAATGAAACCAGAATATGGGATGTTATCATGTAACTGATGGATCAGTAAATTTAATAATGCGATTAGTTTTGCTCATGCACCTGCCCCAGATCAAAAAAGGGCCCAAAGTAAGTTGACCTCTCAAAAGGATCAAACCCAGCAAACTGCCAAATGGGAATTACTCCATTTAGATGTCCCAATGAATTATACAAAAAAATGTAATCTAAAGGAGTATATGAGATATGAAATTACCCTGTACATAACTTCAATCCCATAATCTTGACGGGGCTGATCATTGAACTTCAATGAATCAAGTTGGTGTTGCACAGCTTCCTCTGCAGTGAACTACAATCAGACTTTAGGATATATAACGTAAAACAAGACATTATGCAAAGACATTGCCAAAAATGAATCTTTTGAGAGAGAACTCTTACATTCAACCTTGGTCCAAAAGGTCTTTTCTTCCTAAAATCGAGCCTGCAATACACCAACTATGTGTGAGAAGTTATCTAAAATTAGAAGTCTCCATGCACTTCATAAGTACGTCTATAATGTTTACTTATTAAAAAATCACACAAATGAATTCACTTAACAAGGTAGATAAAAGTTTGGAATGTTAGGAGTCTCTTTAGAGAATATAATGTGCTTTTCTCAGTGCGGTTGGTCTATAAGTAGAGTTATCACACTAGAGATGTTCATAAATGAAGAAAGCTCTGGATGATAATATTTTAGTAGAAATGCATTCCTTGTTTATCCCCCTCTAAATTTTTATGCATAAAAAATGAGCTTCAAATTATTCCCTTCCAGCTTTAGGAGAAAAGAGAACAAATTCCAAGCATATTTAATGAAAGACAATGTACTACCAAAATATGACAAACCATTTTCCTGTACTTTTCAAATCAAAATAAAACCCTAAAAGCCTTTAAATCAAAATAAGGCCTAAAGGTTTCAAATATGGTGAAGGCAGCAGTGGCATGGTGATATTGGGTGATCAAACATGATGCAAACAGGCTCATAGCATTCAAATAAAGAATAACTGCAGGAGGATGTAGATATATACTGGATTCCCCTTTTCAACACAAAGCAGCTCCGAAGACATTCATCCCAGAAGCCACTTAAATTGAAGTAATTCCAGATGTAAAGGTTCCATATCTCATCAAAAGTGACATCTCACCCCCCTGACAGCTGATTGTAACTGACATTTCCCATTTCAAATAATTGGCACAAAAACTTTCGCAAGTTCATTTATTGGCAATTATAATTAGATTATTGGTTAGGGGTGGGGGTGACTACCAATTTGCAGAGAGATAATCAGGGATGTCAGCAGAGGCCAAGAATTGAGGCCTTGCCAAGAACCTGATGTGCTTGCTACTTTGGCCATATGAGAACTTGACCTCGGAGATAAGGGAGAATGGCTGCAATAACAGGGAAGAGAAAATGACATTGTTAGCCCTTCACACTGAACAACCAAAAAGCTCAAACCGTATCATTCTATCACAACTCAAAAATTTGGCAAAATTTTCCCTAAATTTTGTCATACTCCATAATGCAGAAATATAGCTGGCTAATTGTGTCATTTGAAATAACTAACATATCGTAGCAACAGAGTAAAAGTTTCAGGTTGTAAAATACTTTACAAAGCTGAATAAGATGCAAAAGCTAGTTCCTACAAGAAGTAAATCAAACTATCAAAATCTTTAGTCAATCCAATTATAAAAAGCTACCTTACTCGTTAAGCAAGTCATTGCTACCTTGAAACTTATCTGAAAAAATAAATATGTAGAAGGTGTGAGTTGTATCATAGTGAATACAAATTTCAAAAGTAAAATAACAAATTAGCACACATACTTACCAATTCGCCTAATCCATTTCATAGCAAAATATGTATAATAATCTAATGGATCAATACCATTAGCTGTTCAATTCAATTCTTCCTTAATTCCAACAAAAAAATGTATTTATATGTACCATGTATTCAGTTCTAACTTTTATAGATTCGACTAACATATAAACAGATACCTGTTTGCATACCTCAAACTCTACCACCAGACCAATCTCATTCAGATAAGCAATACTTCGCTCATCACTATAATCATAAATGATTCTTCAGTTCTCATCACTACAATAAATCTTATTCATATATCTCAAAAACCCATCATGACCACTATCTTCAACAACATAAGGATTACATGAATAGATAAATGACTCAAAAGTATTACTTATACAGCATAGCAATATGGGTATATGGAAACAGCCAAATACAAACAATATAGTCATGAGGTCACACCATCACTATGACATAGTTATATGACATTGACACTCCACCCCTACAATGATACCAGATCCCATGCCTCAAGCAATATAACAATTCTTCCATCTGCCTGAGCAATACTCTCCACACAACAAAATTATAGGTCTGCCTATTATCCTTTATTAGTTAGAGTTGGACCTGACATCATTATTTTATTTTGAGTAAACTATCATTTTAGTCCTCAAATATTTAAATTGCCACATTTTAGTCCCTCAATGAAATGAATGTGCCATCATTCTAATTCTTCAAAAGTTCAAATTGCTATCATTTTAGTAGTCAAATAAGGAAGGAAAACCCTTCGCCACATCAGTGCCACAGTGCCACATCAGCATTGAATGGTTCTATTAAAGTTTTTGACAGATGAACTAAAGTGATGGCAATATTAACGATTCAAGGACTAAATTGATAGTATGCATTATTGAGAGACTAAAGTGGTAGTGACTTAAAAATTTGATGGTTAAGTTAATGGTTTACTATTTTTTTTCCCTATCTGACATCTTTTATTTTCCTACCAAGTCATAAAAGTGGTTCACCTCACATATTCTGCTAGTATTACTGAGTTAGCGTTGCTAAAATGGGATGTTTATATCCCACTAGTTCCTGCAATAAATCGATTAGACCCATTTCTGTACCATCAGTCTAGCAGCCATCATGGCTATAATCACATATGATGATGTAGAATACATAATGCATAATGCATAACGCATAATACAATGTTACCAACAACATTACTTCATTCTTATGTATAACATTACTACTCAATTATAGGAAAGGATCACTTGGCATGCAGGCATGCAGCCAGATCAACTATTTCGTCACCTTCACAATCCATATATATTGAGTAGACGTCAATTATAATATAATATAATGTATTTTTTAAGCAAATATGTTATTCCATAATGAAAAAGCATATCCAAGACCAATCTTATATGATAATTCATCGAGCTTAGACTGGATGCACAACCTCAGCTCGCTCAATTTCTATCAAGTAGCTACCCAAATATGAAATCAAGTTATGTATTTAGATAAGAAAACCATTAACAAGTATGCAAGCTCCCATCCAATCAGGACACCATAAATCCAACTATTCTTTCGGTCATGAATCATAATACCTCACCAAATCATTGAACTACATCAAGATGGAAAGAACCCAGATAGCTCATGTTGTCACACACAAAGTTATAACATGCCCTCCATAATGTTCACAATATGAACTTACTTATATCAATAAAATCACTCCCAGATACCAAATTGGGCATAATATGAATACGCCTCCAAAAGAAATCGGTTCTAGCAAATCAGAAGGCAAAGTGCACAAACTAAAATTCTTAAACAAGTTAATCTAAATAATATAAAAGACTGGAACAAACAATTCAAGAGTTAAGCTCCCTAACTGATAATTATAGTTGTAAAAGACTAATAAAATTAAAACAAATCAAAGCACAAATCTTTCTAGTTTTAAAAAAATCTTAATCACACATGAGAAAGAATGTGAAGGGAGTTAAAAGAAGAGGGAGGGGTTAAAGAAGTGGGAGGAAAAGAAAAACTACCAATGAAAATGGGATTAACTACTTTCAAGTGAAAAGATAACAATGTCTATAGTATGAAATAAATTAAGTTTTGGAAAGATAAAAAGACACCAAAACTACCACGTGTTTTCCATATAATAGTACTAGCATACAACTTGTGTGACACACAGTAAGTAACATCGATTACAATTAATAATAATAAGCATATTGATACACTTAGATTGGATGAAATAATCAAAATATATGTATGAAATAATATGACAGTTCTAGAGTGTAGATGACATATTGAGTATGATTGAAATTAGAGCCCAACAAACAAAAATTTACATTATATATAATTTTGTAGCTACAAATAATTTTCTATCATATTTTTCATTTGTTAAGAGAAAAATCAGGCTTTTAGGATAGTTGTAGAGATATTTTTGTTGCCGATAACTTCTTTTGATATTTTGGCTTCTTTTAGGAGGAAAATCAGGCTTGTGGAATAATAGTAGAAATAATATTACCTGTAACTTCCATTTGATATATAAGGGATAAAATTAAAAATCCAAAAGTGAGCCAAAATTGCCAGTGGGTAGCAGAAGATCTTCACTTGCTTGCCTTTGATAGATCATCTTTGAGCTCTAAGTAGGGATAAATTGTTTAAACTTCTTCAGCTGAACTTCCCATTTTTGTTGAAACATTTGCCTAAGGTATATTTATCATTCACCAGTATTTATATGATTGTTTCATTTCAATTTATTGCATAATTTGATTAGTCAAGCCACCAAAGGACGACGAAGCGAGCCTTTGATTAGAAATTTATGTCTCGTGTGTCTAAAATTTTGAAGGAAGCGTTCTTTACCATGACTTCATGGGAGATTATCTCAATCTTCCCTCACAATCATTTTTTATGAAAATTTTGCAGAAACAGGGCAGGCCTTACAATTCTATAAGTTATAGTCTCTTGCACTCACGATTTAACTCGATTACTTTTTATAAATCAGTTATTGAGTATTTTCATTTCAATGTTGCATCTACATTTGATTTTTTTTTTCTAAACAACATTTACAGTTGATTTCAATTCAGCTCATGCGACATCTTATATTTGAGATTGAACAATTACCACATTGATAAATTCTCGAGATCATCATTTTGTACTGAATGGTGCATATTGTACGAAGAGCACCACTCATATACTAGTGTGCGTGTATGTATAGATACATAGAACATATATATTCAATCAAAAGCATCGTTAACTTCAAATCCACCCACATCTACCCCCCAAAAACAGCAGAAAACTACGAAAATGATACTGCAATTACATTTCTGCACAGCTTCCAATGAAGCAAGCGTCAAGCATCGGAGAGACAATAGAGCAACAAGCTCGACGATGGAAACTTACCGTAAGGCAGGAGGTGCCTACGGCGAAGGGACGGGTACTCGGGAGACTTCACCGGTGATCGGATCCCGGAGAAGACGGACCGGCTCGTGAGGAGGAGAGGAGAGATACGCAGACGATGACTACGAGAACTGTGGATTGGCATACAGAAGAGAGAGGGTACTCGCTGCGAGATCTGACTGTCCTCGCTGCGAGATCTACAGCCGTTGGATCTTGTTTATTTTAACGGTGAGGATGGGCTGGGTTTGACAGCGAGAGGATATATAAATATATGTATATATATTTAGCTAAAACTGAAATATCGGGTAGAATGGAGAAAACTGTCAAAATCGTGCTCTAATTTTTGTCCAGCTACTGTATCAGTCTTTTAATTTTTGGTCAGCTGCTATATTAGTCGTTTAATTTTTTTAATCACCATTTCTATCTAATTTTTATCAAATCTCCATTAAAATAGTTCAACTATCAATGAAATTACCTTTCTCTTTATAGAAATATGACATGACCACCTATATTACTGAATGTTATTTGACGTGACAACAAGAAAATAGAAGAATTGATGTGGTAGATAACACATAAATAGTAAATTAAAGATTGGTTACGCGGCAAAAAATATAGAAATTTAAAATTTAGACAATTATCTCTTATTTCAAAATACCTAATAAAAGTTTTTTTTCATCATTTCTCCTCTTCGTTCTCACCATCTTCATCACCAACTCTAACAATATTCATTGTGAAATTTCCATTTATGATTATTTGAAATAATGTTATTAAAAATGCGGTTCAGACCAGTTCAAAATGAGCTTGAAACTGTTTGACTCAGTTATGGTTTGGCCCATTAAGCAAATGAATCGATCCAGTTATGGGTCATAGTTCAAGTAAATATGAACCGGCTCAGAACCGTTCATAAATGGGCTGGTTAATGGTTCGTGCCGGTTTGGACTGTGAATCGTCTATCTTTTTTAATTTTAAATGAATATTTTTTATTTTAAAAAAATTAAATTGACACGATAAAATCTGACAATTAATTTGTAAAATTTTGGAGGTTTGAGCCAATTCAACAAGGGTAACGATTTGTGCCAATTATGGTTCAATAAGTTAATATTTCTGAACCGGCCTGTAACCACCCCCAACGCAATAAAAACAGTTCTGTGCCAAGTTAGTAGCAGTTTGGGCTGGTTCTGAGTTTGGGCGGTCCGGTTATGGACCTTCTTGACCCATTTAACATCTCTAATTGGAGGTAAGGTGAAGATTAGTAGTATGAAGCAATTCTTTTTATCTTCTGTGACTATTTTATTTTACGCGTATAAATAAATATTATTTTTATTGCCATGTAAGAGAATGACTAGCCATATAGATGGTTATGTCATATTTCCGTCAAGCGGCATATAACACCATTAATGGCTAAACCATTTTAATGGAGATTTGATAAATGTTACATTAAAATGATGGCTAGAAAAATTGAATGATTGATATAATAATCGGTCAAAAATTAGATGGCTATTATGACAGTTTTCTCACAAGAATATATTGAAGGAAATGTCCTTTCTTAAAATGACGCGATTACCACTTGCTCCGGATGGTGTGTGGTCTGATGGGGCAATTTTGTTTTTTTTTATCTTTTTATAGAAATGTTTTTTAATAGCAGTGACTAATTTCCTCAGCAAAAAATTCAAAAAAATAACTTGTAGGATAGAATATGTTAAAATGATATGACATGGCCAATTATGTTCTCAACGCCATAGATCATGTAACATGATCCATGGCTCATGTAATATGATCCTTGGCGTTGACTACAGCTTATTTAGTATAATCGAATGTGATTAAAGTTGTCGCACATTGATATGACTAAGAAATCATGATTTGATGAAATTTCATGGAACCAACGTGATAGAGAGTGTCTAAATTGAGAATTTTTTTATCTAAAATTCAAGATTTTACATTGTGAATTAAGATGTGTAGCTATAGCCACCTCACTTTGGCTTCGAAAAATGGGGATTGTGATTTTGCCCCCAAATAAACTCAAGCCAATTTAACTAGAGAAAATCCTGAATAATTGACCAAGTTAACTTGATTAAAATAGAGTACACTTGGACTCATTATAAACATCATTGAGTTATTTCAATTTAACATTTTTTAGCCTCAAAATTCATTTGGAAAAAATTAATTACAATTTTTTGAATGTAAACTGCCCAATTATGAATAACGATCATACTCAATGAGTTATGCAAGAAAAATCGCATCTATATGTAGGAATGTTTGTTTGTTTCAAGTGAAACTTTGTCTCCTAACTTAGAGTAGAACAGAGGAAAATAATTTGAAAAATGACTAACTTGGGGTTGATCAGTTTTCAAGTAAGAATCGATACTATATCATTTTACAAGGTGCTTGATAAGGCAGTTTGGGTTGAAAATACATATCTTGTAAATCAAGGTGCTTCTTTATGAATTTATTCTTTTATAGGTTAAAACTCAAAGTTTTGTCCGAAATATTAGTTAAATAAAAGGAAAAAAATAAGGCTGAGTTTGAAAAGGAACGAGGCTGTAGAAAATGGGGAGAATAAATCCTAAATTGGAAGGGAACGTTTCATGGCCACTCCTCTGTAGCTCAACTTGCTGCTGCTACTCGATCTTTGCCTCAATTCAGCTTTTTTTGTGTTAGGATTAATACTCTAAACCCAATAATAAATGATGAATTATTTTACATTTATAAAATATAATTAAAACATTTTATTCATTACGTATTTTCTTAATTATGATAAAATTTATAAATTATGACAATTGTTTTATGGTCATGATGAAATCATATTAATGAGACATAAAACATCAAAAATATTAATTTAAAATTATTCATAACTATATGATCACTAAGTTGGAATTAGTGATCTAGTAAAATTGATATATCGTGAAGTGTATTTAAATGAACTGTGTAAAAAAAACTCTTAATTCGTACGTACTTGTTTAATCTATATAAACTAAACATATGCAAATATGTCTGACCGTGTTAATTATATATATACATAATTAATACATTTAAAATTATAATACTAAAAATTCAATCACAATATTTATCTTATTATTATGATAATGAGATTATCAAAGTAAAATATAACAAATAAACTTTAATATATTTTATATAACAAATTAAATTAATAATACACATAATTAAACAAGCTAAATAAGCTAAATAGGTTAACATGTTGCATATATATGTTTAAATATATTTAATTACATAAAATTAATTATATTTTATTGAGTTACACATATTTATTATAATTCAATTTGAACTCATCTAATTCCGTGTCTATTTTATCAGGGTTATTTTATCATATTAAAAATTGTCAGCCCTACATATTCTACATTGCCGTGAATCTTACTGGGGATGAATATACGTGTGTATAGACATGTAACCCCTTTTTGGCCGGGGAGCATACGAAGAAAGGTAAACCAGAGAAAGAAAAGGAAAAAACACATTCCTAACCTTTCATGAGAATAATTTTCAATTTTAATGAGGAGATTTAGTGTGAATATTATGGAGAGTGTACATGTGTATGCCTTATTGAAGGATTGGCTCTAAAGGAATCGTAATTAGTATATTCAAATTCTTTTACATACGATATTAATATCATAATTTAAATACAAAAGGTTAACATAATTTTTGTTAGGCAAACATTTTAAATTTACTATAGTTATTTTTTTTACCTCTTTGCTATAATTGGAATTATGAATTATTTCAATAAATCACTGGTCATGGTAATAAAATTTTTAAACTTTAGTGTCCACTATGTCACTCATTTCCAAAAGTGGTATTATAATATACATTCGAATGTTATTCTTATTGTATTATCAAATTGGTCAAATTTCTTTTTATCATTGTTGTGATCTAAATTTAGGGTTTCAATTTCACTGTAAGGGTTGCCATGTATACGCATGGACATGTTTTTAACTTGAATAAAAGAAAACTTTTTCTCGATCGCTAGGATAACCCGTGACGAGACCAGGTAAAGGGAATCGTTCCTTTGTTTCAAAACGAAATCTGACAGAAGCAGCCTCAAAAATATATAGTTGATATATACGCATGCATGCACGTGAGGTTTGCTAACTAAGAAAGTTTAAACAAAAAAGAAAAAAAAAACTAGGATGGGTTGTGAATGAGGAGATTGGGTTCCTCGATCCGCAAAACCTGCGCGTGTCTTTCGTGAAAACCAATTGAATAGATTTGTTCTTATAGTCTTGTAAAGAATAATTTTGTTCTCCAGTATCGTACGGAGAACGAGAGTTAGTTTTCCTAGCCTCTAAAAAAAAGTAATATATCTAATTTGTACAGCACAAATAGGTTCTGGTTCCAGGTTTGCGGTTTATGAAAACTTAATTTTTTTATTAAATTAATTAAAAGGTTATTACTTTAATGTATGATTAAATGTTAATAATATTGGGCACAATTTGTTGTTAGGGGTTTTGAAACTCTAAAATTTTTAATTAGTTTAATTAATTAATTTATAATTTTCCAATAGTTAGTAAAATTCAGAAACTCTAATAAATATATATTTAATTTGATTGAAAAATATTTTCTCAATTAAGTTGGTTGATTTCTAAATTTTATTTTATTTTATCACAATACGTATGGGGACGAGATTGCATTTCTCATAACGCCATTTTTATTTCCTAATGCTTATATGATATATATAAAAGAATAGTTATGGATTAATTCAAAAATTTTTATTAAGTAGGATTTGCGTGCCCCTACCTTATTTCTCTCTTACTTCAGGTTGTATTTTTTTTCTACCTCCCTTATGTACTAACCCAATTGTTGATTGAGATTTCTTGGTAATAACTATGTAATGTAGAACAGTTTTATATTAACATTAGATTTAGAAAGAATTAATACAATTGAGTATATCTGCATTTTATAGTTGCCCCATTCAAGTCTATGGAGATGAAGACTTAAAGAGTGCTATAGGTTTCATAGAGCAGGCCCATGTGGATGAGCTTTAGAAATATTATGATAGTGACATCCTATCACTCTTGCGATTCACTTTTATGAATGTTCATAACCATGATTATTATTTTATATGCTTTTATTATTTTGTATGCAATGTAATATTATAATAATTATATAAAGATCATTTGAAAAATATTAACTTGAAATGGTTACGATATAAAGAATATTGACCATGCCTTCCATTATATAAGGTGAAGTGTCGACCTGTGTGGTGGATTTGTTGTGTACACACAATGCTCGTTTGCACGAGTTGGCACAATGTTCTCTCATTGAATATATGTGATATATTATACTATAGGCTTAAACATGGCTGCCTTGTTGATATACACTTAAATATAGTTTCTTTTTTGTGTGAGTATATGAATAGTACGTTTAACTTAACTAATGTTTTATAGTTTGTTGTGCATAACACAAGGTTGTAGTAACCATTAAGGCAAAAATAAATAGAAGTTACTATTGCTACCTTGTTTCGAGAATCACGACTTTAAGCACATGGGTGAGATCATAAATATGGAGTCACCATTGATCATTTAAGAATCAAATTTTAAGGTCAATTAGAAACCTATTATTACCTAGAAGGTCATGACACTACCTTGTAGGTTTTTATCACTCAGTCTCAAACCAAATGGCTCGCAAGCCAATAAAATGTCCAAAAACCAATACCCTAGCGCCATTTCTAGGTTTGCCTTGTACATATATCAATAACTAACATCTTGTGAATGGAGTTCACCATTCTTTTTATCCATTTATTTGATTCTCTTTTCCAAGTAAATATCATCATAATGCAAATATCAAAAGAGGCATCTAAAAGCGAAAGCCTTAATTTGGTGATAAATCCTTGTTACACGTGCAGCACATTACAACCAACCTTCAATTTAACCCCTATCAATCTATGTAATCCTTATTGATATGGCTTGGTTCAAATTAATCACATGGGCCACTAAATCAATCAAAATCCGTACTTAAATTAATCTAAACAATTAGCATGGTACCAATCTGACCATTAATGTGTATGGAATGGGGTATTAATTTTGGAATGATCTTGAACTCAATGATATATAGCCCCTCAAAAGCTCCACCGAACAACCATAGTATTGACTAAATTTAGCCAAAAATATATCATCGTATTGCCTATGGATCATCCCATGAATTGGGCAAATCAATGGTTGGGTGAATTGGATAAGTACAATCATGCAACATCAACAAAACAAATCAAATAAAGGGTGATAAAATCCAAATTGAACAACAACTTTGTTGCAAAATATTGCGTTAAAAATGGATAACATTACACTGAAATAGTAAAGTAAACATTAAAAAATGCAAAACCTCGGAGCATTTGAAAGAGAATTATCGAACTTTATCGCAGCAACGAGGGTGCGGCATTGGAGAGTCTAAATGAAAGAACCAATAGCTATTGAGTATGACATGAGCCTTGCCAACTTGTGATAAGACCCAATGCCAAGAGTGACAAGAACCTTATCAACGCGTGATGAGACCTGAATCGAATAAGGTCACCAAAGATCATGTTTGACGGCAGACTCGGCAGAACTGCGACCATTACCTATATATTTTAGAATATCTTAGAATATCTTTAGGATATCTTCATGATATTTTTTGGATTTATTTAGCATATATGATTCATTCGTTATGTTGACACTATAAATACTTTTGAGGTATTCAAATTAGTCAAACATTCACTTACACTCTTTGTGAGAATATATATATTACTCTTCATAGTTTTTGAGAAGATTTAGAACTTATCAAGTTGATGTTAATCCACCTTCAAGCTCAAGGCATCAAACCCAAGTTGTTGTTGGTTCGACAATAAGAGTTTTGTTGATTAAATTCATTTATGTGAATGAGCTACAAATGCTACCCAAAGAAGTTCAAGGAGGCACTCAATGGACTTGTTCAAGAGCTTATGAAACAATAGAAGACTATTAAAAGAAATTAGTGTGAGCTGCAGAGTAATGTCAACTTGATTCAAGCCCAAGAAAAGTTCTAGAAGCTTGTAGGATTTAAGCCCAACTAGTCATATACTTCCCAACTTTCAAAATCAGGATTGGGTGAGTGAACTTCAGTTGTGCCATGTTTTTTAGTAATGGTAGGAGGAGGTGCTGGAATAGATCTATTTGCATAGCCTAGTAGTTTGTAAAACTTCAAAATTGGTGAGATTGTGTTTTTCCAAAGATAGTAATTGGTGGAGTCAAGCTTGAGTGGAATGGTTGGAAGAGAATTCGGTAGATTTGGCTGAGATTTGTGTGATGGCGCTATTGGATGACTGCACGACCAACTGAGCAGTGGTAGAAGAAGAAAGTAGGAAGAACTATGGATAGTTGAGTTTTGGCTTAGGGTAGGCAATAGGATTGGGCTAGGATCACACGGAAGTTTTTCCGATTCAGAGCTCTAGTACCATGAAAAGTTATAGTATAATGTAATCTCACCACACAGAATCATGGTATGGCTGTTTGTAATTAATAGGATATTGTACATACCAAATTTGGTATACGCTAATTACAATCAATCACACTAATTGTACTGATTACAATAAATCATATTGATTTGATATGATTGAGTAAACGTAGCCATGATTCTAGCGATTAATAGTAATCATAAACCATACATGAGCTCTCATAATAGCAAAAAATTCTATTAAAATACCATATACATCCATCAAAACTACTATCATATTTACTTTGACAAACACAAAATTTATGCCATACATGAAAACAATCAAATACAAATAATAACATAGTTATAGAGTTGCATTACCTTTACGACTAAGTTATGACAATACCGACACTCAATTGCTAACATATTGATACCCTGACCTGGCAATATCAATATCTTCTTGATACACTACCCATTTGTACCACATATCTTGAGGCTGCTTATTATCCTCTAGTGATAGTTGAACATCACATTTTACATTCCACCGGGTCCAAGATCGATCACTCATTTTATATCATGTCGATTCCAGCCGTAGTCCATGCCTATTCCATTGACTTAGCGATCACAATAACTATATCAAACCAATCACATACAAGAATACAAAAGCCAATATGCGAATTACCGATAATGATGCTTCACTACCAATTATAACATCACATAATATATATATCGTCATATCCTATAACTACAGCATAAATGTATACCAACAATCACTATTCTATGGCATTTCATATTTGCATACATTCATACAATTTATAATAGCAGCGCACAGTCGGAGCAAGTAATCATCTCCTCACATCAATATGCTTATCAATAATTTATTATACAATACATACGTACATGTTATTTTATAAAGGAAATTATTACTCACAAACAATTCCCATGAGTGGCTCACTGGATCGCTTGTAAGGTGCAAAGATTCAGCCCCATCAGTCCTTACTTTTTCTTCATGTGATCGAATCGTAGATAATACTATCAAGCCCCCTTAATAAATCCATGAAAGTCCTGTCACCTGTAATATATATATATGTATGTATATTCCCAACAATCAATACTTAACCCGTCAAATACACTAAGGGAGAGATAAATTCAATTCAAGATAACTAAGCAAAATGAGCAATTCCTCTTAAACCACAGCATCAGTCTAATTCTACAATCCAATACATATTTTTTCTATCGCAATATCAACTAAATCAAGTCTCAATTAAGAATCTAAACCTCATTGAATCGTCTTTCTGTATTCTACTCGGCAACCTTTATAATTCAAAGAATACAAATAAGATTTTTCATACACTGAAATTGTCAAGCATGAAAAATTGGGGTGTTGTATTTATAACATCAATTTAAATTACTTGGGTGCATATTCAGCTAATGAACTCTTCTAAAATTTAGTTTGATTCAGTCAGAACAAAAAGAAGGACATAGGAACTAGTTACGAAGGATATGAGTGATTCAATCTAATTAGAACGAACGGAGAAAAAGGTAGCCGTGCATGGAGTTCTATCGATTCCTCGTCTGGGGTTTTGGGTAGAAAATGGAACAAATGAAGGTGCAAAGAAAAAGAGACAAGAGAGCAAATTTAGGGCCGAAATGGCCTCAATGGGCTTGGCCGTTGCTGGGGCTTAATGGGCTAAAACCCTGAAGACAGTTAGCGATATCACACTCTTGTATCTTCTTCAACAATCAGTCGCTCCGACCCTGAGTGGAGCGAGAGGGAGAGAGATGAGGAGGAGCTCTGTTGATATACTTCGCCGCCTGATCAACGGCGGGGCACGGTCGTCGAGGCATAGCGCCGCTATTTGCCGGGGGAGAACCCTAGTTTCTTGTCCGTCTTACCCTGTACTTTCCACAAACCTCTCCGACTCCACGATTTCCTTTTCGTCCTTTGCTTTTTCGGTACTCTCTCGTGCCCTGTCCTCGTCTTCAGGTGTTGCCTTCTTCTCGTCACCCCCCCTCTCTCTCTCTCTCTATGTACATATCTGCGTACACATTGTTGTTTTGCTGTCGGGTGTCATGGTTGCTTTCTTCTGGGTTATGTGTGATTAGATATATTTTGCATGGTCGAATTTTTCTTGGGAGCTGAACTTGCCCTTGAATTGGAGCTACGCAGTTGTAGGTGAACTTATAATGGGTGATTGTGGCATCTCCTTCCCTTTTCAAGCGGGAGTATCTCTTGTCCAGCACATCCTTGGATCTCTATTTTACCTCGATGTTACAACTCTGAAGATTATCGATGGCACATCTAATATTGGGCTTTGTAGCCTTGATTACTATACACAGTAAAATCCACGTCCTGTGCAAGCCTGTCCTTGTGACTTACTCTGATTCTTGAAGAATTATATGCTTCTGGTGATATTGCAAAAGAAACATGGACCATCTCTTTACTATCCATGACCCTTGTTTTAGCATCGATAATGCAGAAGTAAACTATCTACTACATACTTGGGAACCTTCTGCGGCAATTGTGAAATAATGAATCAAGTCAAGTGATAACCTAATGAATTTAATGGCTACGACAGAAGAGCTCATTCTGGTCAATATTTGGATCTAACCTGCCATCATATTGAAATTAGCCCTTAAGAAGCTCTTTTCTGCAGATAAAATTTTGCAGATGGACATTCTTTTTAGTCTATATTATCAACTCTTGTCTAAGTCCATTCTGAAAAATAATGAAAAATTGCAAGACTAGCACACTCCGTACTTGACTTATTGCTAATTCCTTTCTATGCATCTTCTTTCTAGTTAACCCAGCTATGATTGAACTTCCATCTGGTAGCATTGAAATAGAAAATTGAAAGATGTAACTAATGTGCGTATGAGATGATGACTCTAACCTATTGCTTGATTATCGCCTTCTTCCTTCTCTCACTTAATTTGAGATATGCCTCATGGCTTTACACATATTATGTTTGCCAAGTGGTGTCTTACATTATTCTATTATGTCTGGTTTATACGCTGTCTTTTCGGATGCTTATTTTTTACTTTTTGGTAAATATTGGATTACTTTGAGCTTATTAATGCTACATGTTATTGTATAATTTGATTGTAGGTTCAGGAAACATTTGCCTCATAAAGACAGATGAACAATTTGCAACTGTACTTGACAAAATTCAAGGTTGGCTCTAGTTATTATTTTTATTCTCCAGGGTCCTATTCTATTCAATATTTTTGGATCATGCTTCAATGATCTTCCTTTCTTATGAGTTTGTCTAATTTCACGTACACAGTGGAGTCTTCGCCAACAATATTATATTTCACTGCAGCATGGTGTGGTCCTTGTAAGTCCATTACTGCCACAATTATCTGTTGAACACTATCATGTATAAAATGTTTTGCTTTCTATAATTATCTATTTAGTTTANCAATATTATATTTCACCGCAGCATGGTGTGGTCCTTGTAAGTCCATTACTGCCACAATTATCTGTTGAACACTATGATGTATAAAATGTTTTGCTTTCTATAATTATCTATTTAGTTTAGTGATGACTGTCATTACTTTCAGGCAGGTTTATGTCCCCTGTCCTTGAAAACTTGAGTGGGAAATATCCTAATGTAACAACGTATAAGATTGACATTGATCAGGTGAGGGCTTCTGATACTACTATTGTTTTCTGGAAATGGCTGGATTTGTGACACTGTTCATGAATATACTGGAAATGTTACAACTTTGATTGACAAAATTAAGTATGGGAACTAGAAGAATCTCCTTCTCATTTTGGATGGTAAACCATATTCATTGTGATGCAAACCACACCAACTTTTTGACAAAACCCATATATGAATAAGGTCTTGAAGAAAGACTTCAATGGTGGCACCATAACCTATTATCTATAAAGAGTTAAGAACGCTGATGTGGTTAAAATGTTACAATCAACTATAGAGAGGTTCTTTGATAAGTAGGGATGAACATTATGAAAGAATTTGATAAGTTCAAAAGTTCTCAAAGAACCAAAGAGAATTAACTCACTCAATAAATATGATGTTGGTTTCTTATGCATACTGTTACTCTTAGGCTATTTATAGTCTCCTAATTATAATAATAATTCAAATCTAAGGATAACCGAAAAGATATTACCTTATCAGCTAAACCAAAAATTAGTTAATTATCTATATAATTATCTCTAATTCAAAAACATAGCTTAGATATATATACATATATATATATATAGCAGATTTATCTGTAAATAGATATTCATTTTTTCAGGTAAGGATATATTTTGATTTTGAATTCAGTAGACACTCTCAGGCTTCATACTATCCTAATTTTGATAATAAGAAAATCTGAGTTTAACCTGAAGAGATTGTAAAGGTATCATTTTATCCGTAACTAAATCAAAATCTGCTAATCATCCCTAAAATTATTTATATAGAATGATATTTAATTGAAAAAAATAGGAGCTTATATTGCAGCACATTATCCGTAAATTCTTCTAGAATCATTTCTCGCACTTCATTTTTTTGGCTGAGTTTATATGTTAGGTTTGAATTAAGTGGACATATTTTTGCAGCTTAAATGAACCTTCTTCAATGGGCCTCCAGGAATTTGCTTGATCCAAAACTGCCTGAATCAATCGATTAAGTGCTTCATTGAACTTGTTAGATCAAGGTCTTGTCACCGGTCCAATGGGAACTTCAATTGGGTCCTTTTAAAGTTGTTCCATAGTCTGCATCACATTGATTAGAGCAGTATTCATATTAGATGATCCCTTTTAGCTTTGGATGTTAAATGTACTATTTCGTCAACCACTAAAGAATGGAAAAACCTGTCATGAGACCCTAAAGAAAACAGAAGAAAGAGTAAAAAGCATCAAAATATATTATTGTGTTAAATTGGTAACTCAGGAGCAGTCAGTTGTGGTCCATCAAGAGTTTGAGTGCAACATTTTCCATTGACATTGGTACATTATGTGTATAAACCAAAGTATCTGAAAAGGTATCATACTTTCTTTCTTAGCTTTACATGAATTGCCATATTTCATACAAGATTACATCTTTCTTTGTGGATGTAAATGTAATAAGCCTCTTTTCAGCTAGAAACAATGATCTTAACTTTTTATTTTGCAGGAAGGCATTCAAGACAAATTAGTTGAGCTAAGGATTGACTCTGTGGTATGAGCAACTCCTCCCTTCTCTTTGATTTTACATGCACTCTATGCTTGAAGCAATAAATATACACTGTGGTTCTGCTTATTTGCTCACTGTGATTATTGGATGAGCACTTACCTGTAAATGCTGTCTAACTTGCTACTCCAAATGTAGGGAGATGGTTGGATTTAGATTATCAACCTTGGTTTTTGGTGTCACACTCAATTCTACATATATTTTATGACAGTTTTTAAAACTAGGCTAGACCGGGAACAAGTCAAGGCATGGGTTCATGGGTTAAATTAGGAGTTCAATGGTTTGAATTGTATATTTAATAAGTAATATTAATTGTATAATTTACCAATAAATTGACATAATAACATAATTTGACAATGATTTATAACGAAAAATTTTAATATAGTCATCATATTAATCCTAAATTCAACATAAAATATAAATATATGTTGAGTAAAATAAAATAAATACATTATAATAGGTTTTTTTTTTCAAATTTAAGTCAGCCAGCTCATCTACTTGTTCACTTGGGTTCACCGGTCCGACTGGAGACTAGCCGGTTCAATCGGACTGGGTGAATGACCAATTCCCGGTCAAACCAGTCGAAGCAACCAACCTGGTCCGGTTTCAAAAACTATGTTTTATGGTCTTAAGATATTTTTGTGGAGCAATTGTACCTTTGATGCACATTTGAAGACTCTTCCGGGGAATACTTTAGGTGCTCAAATCTTTGAGATTGCCCTGTAGTCCATTTGACTGATATGAAATGCATGTGGCAGTGCATTCATTTTATCAAGGAAATTAAACTCTACCATGCGTTTGTTTGCTTCCAAGTGTATGATGCATGATCCATTTCTCTTTGATGCATTCTTGACAGAAAAAAAATGAATTGCAAATGGCATTATCTTTATTTTTTATCTCTGCATTTGCTGCAGCCAAGACTCCATTTCTTCAAGGATGGAAAGAAGGTGGGTGAAATAATTGGAGCTGATGTTGAACGCTTGAAGTATACGATGGAAAAGCTATATGAGTAATTGCCTTGTCCTCTCTACATACAGAGGGTACTAATATTGAGCTGTATATGTGCGCGGGTGGGTTGGGGTGTCTACATACTTGTACATGCGGTTCACATGATTTTTCATCTTTGCAACAGGGCTTGATGGCTGGGCGCGCTACAGAGATAGTACAGTGATTTGGGTTTTGTCCTAATGTGGCTGTTCTACCTGTTAAAATTTCTTATCTATCCAAATTAAAATTGATGGCTTGTTGGAGTTTGATTTTTCTTTTACTTGTCAGCATGTACATTGATTTAGGTTTATTTGGGCCCGTCCTTCATCTTCAACATTGGCCAAGTGATCAATTGGGAGGAAACAATTAAATTCCTTGCTTTTGGTTTTGTTGGTGAAGAGGGTTTCAGAATCAACTTTGTGCATCCTTTACAGGCATTACAAATCAAGTTGCTGATGTTCTTACCAGTGGCATTCCATACATATATACTTTACTGCTATACGACTCAAATTTAATGTACACCCTCTTGTTGAGATTTTTTATTTTTTTGGGGGGAAGAAAGTATACTTCATTCATTATCAATAATAAAATACATCAACTCTATCCTGTATCATGGATGATGTAGGCAAGCCATCTTTACACAGCTTGAAATAATGGAAAAGGAACCATAGAAAACCAGTATTCAACAATTACATAGGTCTTAAACTGGTTGGCTACCCAATCAGCAGCTTGATTAGCGGATCTTCTGCACAAGTTAATTCCTAGAGAGGTAAGGGAGATCTCTGGTCTTTGATGTCTTCAATTGTAGTCCAAATTTGTCAGTCAGGGACAGATTCCTAGTTTTGAAAACCACCTAGGAATCATTACTTGAAGATAATGTGCTAAAATATTATTGTGATTGGACACATATCACTTTCCTATTTTGTTTAAATAGTATATATGTTAAGATTTCTAGTTGCTAAACTTGCATGTTTCCTTTAGTTTAGTTTCTCAACTCATGTGAACACTTTAGGAAACACAATGAGTTGCAAATATTGAAAATTTGTCTAATTAAAGGCTTGTAATAGAGTTTGGACAAAATACACACAAAGTTTTCATATGAATAAGATGTAAGGCTCTACTCTATCTTCGGTTCTTGATGAACCTTTGAACTTATCAAAGTCTTCCATGGTGTTCAACCCTGATTTGTCAATCAACCGTTTCATAGTCGATTGTGGTGTCTTCACTATATTAATGTTATTACCTCTTTATTGATAATGGATCACGGTTCCACCAAGTCTATCATCGAACATGATCTTTGGTGATCACATTCAATTCGGGTTTTATCATGGGTTGGTAAGGTTGTTGTCACTCTTAGTACTGGGTCTTAACACGAGTTGGTGAGGATCGCGTCACTGACCAAGAAGATGCCATTTGTTTCATCGGGAGCTTGTCAAAGATTGCTAGCCAAGACATAAATGAGGCCCTTGAAACCATATAGCATGGTGCCATGGGACTTGCGGCTTATGCTCTCTAAGATCCTCGTAGGCACATCTAATGGGGAAGTGAATGTTACCTTTCCATCTTGGTTGGTCTGTTGTGGAGAGGATCACTTGAGTACCAACATGGGTTGTAATTTCCTTAACTGGAGGATAAGTAGTGCGAGGCCAATTCCACATTCCATTTCGTCGTCTCATTATATTTCACTTATCTAGAAGTGCGCTATAGACTATGCATCATACAAATCCAAAGTAAATCATGTATAAATAAGTAAAATAAAATTGTAAAGGCATGTTAAGAGATTACATGTTTATGCAAGCAGGCGCACAATTCAGACCATCAACATGTAACTATCCATATGAACCCCATCCCTACAGAATATTAGCTTCGGTTTAAACACAACATCAAACATCCCTAGAAACTTTAATGTAGTACTAGAAATTGAAAATTATATTCAAGAAAGCAGTGCATCAAGTATTTTATCAGTATCGTCGCCATGGATGTACCTATAGAAAAGTACGATCTCGGAAGGTGTGTCGGGCTTCTAGCAGAAAACTATCTTATTACACAGCTCTTACGGTGTCGTAATAGCAATATAAAATGCACACAGATAAATCTCCATTCAGGAGGTAGAGTCTCAGTGTAATGATGCCTCCCTCATCTGGCGAGATTTCCATTGGCATGCAGATTTTCTGATCGTTAAGAACTCCACTAAGTTTGATTAAGGATCATTACCATGGGTTGGGGTCTTCTTGTGACATCCAGGCTGGGATAAAAAAATTAAAGCCAACTTGGAAACTCTTTTGACGATCTTTTCAAGGTTCGAGTAGGACATAACTTCACTAGGAGTTCTTCCAGTGGAGTCTTTTCTCTTTCTTTTTTATCTTTCCCTCACTTGGAAACTTAAGCATGCTCTCCAGCACTCTCTATCTCTAACTTCTTCCCACTCCTCTCAAGCCCTTCAGCATCACCTTTTCTGAATGGGGGAAGAATAAGTAGAGAGCTCCCACCCCCATTCTAGCCAATTGCTAGCTGACATTTGTCACGATAGCGTTAATAACCAGATAGTTCATTCAGGCTAGCTTTGCCACACTTCCCACTTGCCCAACTAGATCTAAACCAATGAAGTGGCATTACATCACTAGTAGTCCATTCAGACTACTGAAGCAGTCTATCCTCATTCTTCTCATTTTTGCATTTTAGTCCTTTGACTTCGATTCTGTCTTGTTTTGGGTCCTTTCAAGCTAGACCTTGGATTTTTACCTCATTTCCACTTAGGATTCTCGTCGGAAAATGATCGTCTTCCATTTCGATTTTTGTTCAATCTTCTTATCACATGTGTAACATAGTAATCCAATGGTACAATCATCAGGAACTCGCATCATACTGGCTAATTTTTGTCACATGTACAAGTCAAAACTTTAAAATCCATAATAATTTTATATCCAATAAAATGTAAAAGAAAAAGCTATTTTTACAAAAATCTCCAATTTAGCTTACTATTTCATATCAATAACTCGCATTTTATTAAAAAATCATATAAAACTCTAGTGGGGAGACATTACATGGGTTTATAACCGATTACATAGATAGATACTCCACACTAGTTCGTATTATACATTATATATATCACTTTAATGGAATTGACTAAACATGTTAATAGAAGTGCGATTAAAAGTAACTGTTAACTTTTTGTAAAAGTGGATGATGAAAAGGAGCTATCTTCCGAAAAGGCATACAAACCAATAGAAAGTTGAAACAGATTACACTTTCGCTTGATTATTTTTCCTACGGATCAGATCCAAGCAAATGAGGAGCAATCCTCATGAGATGCCCAAGTGTGCTTGGATGAAATTTCCTAAGCAAAGAGATAGCATATCGAGGTCTGCACACCATTGTATGTACATTTGGACCCAAAACGGACCCTGTTTAGGAAGGCTTCCGAAACATCTCTTCCCTTAAACAATGTCGGGTGTGAGCCTCCTCTGGACCAATCTACCCAAGTGATGCTCGTATTTGAGTTCATGCTAGGTATAGTCTTAGTTATCAAGGTAGGCAGGTAATGTTCATCAATATAACACGGAGGCCAACAGTGTTCCCGGAACACGGTATAGTAGGTTCTATCAGAGACAACCTCAACTGCAATCCTCCGGCAAATCTCGAACCACTGAGAGCCCTTCAGCCAGTCTGAGAGGGAGACGGTGGGCCACATCCTCTTGTTGTACCGGCCACGACCCATGGGCCTTGGGTCGTCAAACGAACCGAGGAAGCTGTGGGTCGAGTTCATGGGGTGGGAGTAGACTGTGGAGAAGTTGAACAGGGGGATGCAAGTCTCTGAGAGAAGTACGAAACGCTCGTTCGAGAAGTCGAAGAGGGCATTCGCTAGAAGCCTCCTCTCGGCATCAATCATCGAAGCCCTTCCCCATTTACTTGCTGCAAACATTGTATTGAGTATCATTCTATTGCCCTGGAGAACAATATATCTCCGAAGAAATATTACTTTTTTTTTCCTATTGCATAGAGACTATTGGCTAAAATAGGATAAAAGAAATGAAGAATAAATGAACACAGTAAATTTTACAGTGAAAATTGAACATACAATTTTTACGTTGTTAGTTAAGCCGAGTATGGTATTATTATACCAAACCTCTTTCTTGAAGAAGAAATACTACTTAAACACTCTTTTAAATTATATTTTTCATGGAAACTTCTATATGACAAGAAACATGGAACTATTATAACTCTCCGACAACGGAAATTAGTTGGCTTCACATAAACATTTGTAGAAGAACGAGGGGATATTCAAACCTTGCTAAATATCCTTAGCCTGTAAAAGACCGAGGATTCAGGTGGCTTTTCAGTGAATTCCGGCGATGTATGCCAGTATATCAAGTAAGACCCTGCATGACCCTCGAAGAACTTCTCCCAAAGAGGTGCCAATGGTAGCCTACCCCTACTCAAGAACATGAATGCCACCTTAGGAGTCCGATCAAACGGGTACTCCTTGATCTGTGGGACCATAGAGGCCAGCCACATCAGCTCCTTATCTGTCATGGAATGCCACGTCGCCCTTGTGGCCAGCCATTCTTGAACCCAAGTGTTGAGGAGGTTGTGGATTAAAACTGCTGCTGCAATTTGAACAACATGGCAACAAATATCGAGGAAGACTACTGGTGATAATATGATCAGGGAAATACGGTTGTTCTTCCGATGATGCTAAGTACTTTTTCAGGTGATCACGGAAGTAGAATCCAAGGGTAACCACAAAGAACATTGCCGAGAGGCAAAGGATTGCCGAGATAGCCACCCGAATGAAGCAGTCTCTCCTGAATCGGACCATGATATCTTCAATGCATGCAGTTACTTCTGTGGGCTTCATGATATGTTCGAAGGGCTGAGAGAGCTGTCTGAGGTCTCTGTTATATAAAGCTCAAGGATGTTCCTTAGTTGCAGGTCAAAGATGCCTTTCCATGTTTACGAAATGTGCTGAAAACGTTGATGGTCACATGGGAAGTGCAGAGATGTAACAATTATCTTCACCATAACGTTGGTAATTTTCTTTTGTACTAAGTGGTATTCATATACCTTAACTAACCAATATGCAACTTTGTTCAAATAAAAAATTTATTTATTTACAAGAATTAAACCTGATACCTTATTTAGGATAGATAATTATTGAACTACTTCAACTAATTTGACAATATATCTTAGCTTTTAAAATTTACTAGAAATTCTAGATAAAAAAAATTACAAAAAGTAAGGGATTTTGTGATTTAATTAAACAATTAAAAGAATAGTTTAGTAGAGTGTAGAAGGGAATAAATAAAAAGGAAAATAAAGTAATATTGAAAATTTTGCTAAAATTTGATCTTAGGGACCCTTGGTTACAATAGTTTCTTGAGTGTGCAATGTCAATAAGATTACTAACTGATGTATTTATATATGAAGTTATCTGAAATGTATAGATTGATAATTATTTTTTATATATTCGAGAAAATAAACTCAAGTCACATCATGGGGAAAAAAGAGAGGGGAAAACAAGCGAAAAGTTTGCTTTCTAGTGATTCTCCATTTACGAATGTAGTCTAATATTCAACTCCAAAAGTTGTGATTTCCCTTCATCCGTTCAGTATGAAGTCTTTATGCTGACATTACTAAGGGTCACAAAGACATTAACTCCCAGCTCCTAACAGATCAACCTTCGAGGTTGACTTCCCATTGACCTGTTGGCCTGCTCCCAAAGTTGCGGCCACAACCGACTCACCAAATCGGCCTTATGAACATCGTCATCACCCTGGGTTGGACTTAAACCCATAAGCGATCTTACCGTACCGGTTGAGGCCACGCCCGCATTTCACAGTAAACTGCACCACGTCAACCCTAGCTTACACAAAGTACATCCCTTACCTCTTATTGAAAAAAAAAGGGAGAAAGCAAGAAATTGTTGTTAACTTTCACATTTATTTAGGTTAGCATTGAAAATACGATCTTACATCAATTAATTAAAAAAAAAAGTGAGTTTATAAAAAAAATAAATATAATCATCTATCATTTATTTTTTTTAAATAAAAACAGACGTATCACTTACTTTACTATAATCACCTATTAACTTAGACTAATGAGAAAAGGAAAGGGAAATAAAGGGAAAACATTCTAATAAGGGGAGATGAAAGGAAAATTCAACTTTGCATACATAAAACTTATTATTTAAAAGGCATCAGAGTACACTTTCTCTTACTCAGATATACTACCCAAATTCCATTATTTCCATTATTATCTTCATTAAAAAATTTCCCTCCACTCACCCTATTCACTTGATATAAGACAATGGTTTAGATGATCTTGTTGAGTATAAACAAACATGTAGAAAGATAAAAGATTTAATGCAATTGCAACACCCTCAATTAGAAATCAAGATATTATCATTTGACATTTTGAATCCCCTTTATCCTTCTCTCTTTTTAAATTCACCTTCTTTCTTTATAATATGAAAAAGAAAAAAGAAAAACAATAAACATATTATTCTCACACATTAACATGAGGAAAACACCGTTAAAAAATTAGGTATTCTATACAACTAATTAAAAGGAAAGTTCTGTTCATTTTGTCAGTAATCCCAAGAGTATTATCTAGGTCATTATCATCTCTACTGCCACTAACTCCCACACTCAACTGTGGTAGTTATTTTCCATAACTGAACAATGAGACAAATATCGCTCTTCAGCCTAGACACGTTTGCACTCAGCGGTATGACAGAGTCCCCATTCAAACAATTGCAGGCTTAGCCCTTCTATTTTGATTTAGCTTGGTTTTTACCACGTAGGAAGCAAAAACAGCCAAGGTGCCAGCAATAATAAGAATGGATGATTTCCCGGGTTTATGCAAACTTGATAGCAAGGCGTGACAACAGTAAGACAACAACCACCTTACAAAGAATTGGGCCCAGCAACTTCTTCGGAACTTCTGCATCAAGAAACCCTGCAAGAGTCATCGCAAATAGTTCCAAGTCAGCTGGCTAAATTGGGGGTCAAATTTCGTACGTGGCAGGAACACATTTTCTCTCCAGATGACAGGAGTCTTCTGTGGCATATAAAACTGACATTCTAAAGGCCACAAAGGATAAAGAAGCTACTATTTGACCTACTTTAGGTCAAAGTGTCAGTGTTTTTGGAGCAGAATGGGCTTCAATTTCTTTCTAACTCAGTAGCAAATGAATCCAAGCTATGATTGAAACTCTCGACGGAGAAGCACTGCACATAACCAGAGGACAAGTTGGAACCGCAGATTACACTTTCCAAAATAAAAACAAATAGAGAAAGAAATGGAAGTATCACATTGGCTTGTACTGCGTCTAATTACCTAAGAAACAGGACAGTCGCACATAGAACAGAGAAGAATTCCTCAAAAACAACTTGAAGTTCATGAAAGTATAATAACTAAGCATTACAAAAGGGATTATTTTGTGCATTTGACTGCCCACAAATTATTGAGAGAGCCATGACATCAAGAAATTTCATTGGCAAATACTTTAACAAGAGCAGAGAAAATGCAAATAAAACAGACCAAAATGCATACAGAGGAATGACTCACTCCATTATTATCAAGGATAAACATGAGAATATGTGTCAAGACAGGTAATGAGATCAAGAATTGTGACAAACCATTGGTAACTTGTCAAGCTGAGCCAAGTGATCCACATGAATCCTCACATTCCTTGAAGCCAGGAGCCAGTAACCACGATCCAACCCACCATATATATTAGCAACTATGTCAAACAGTGTTTGAGCACCCCCTTCTATGGCTTTAAGAATAGCATCCTCCCTGCTTCGGCGGTTTCTGATTAAACATGATGCCGTATATTATATTAGAACTAGTCAATAAGAACCCAGCCCCACCAATGGCATGAAGTGACCATCATTTCTTTTTCCTATTTACTTCTGCTGGCACTGCAATTAATTCCACTAGTAAGAGATACAATTTTTTTGCCAAATAATAATAGATTAATTAAATATAAAAAGGTTAAATTGTTCTCAGCAAAATTCCCAATCCTCTTGTTCCGCATACTTCTTTTAAAGTTATATGTGACATCCAACACAGACCATGAATGGAACTAAGAATTCGTACTTAAGATAACCACATAGCATGTGCTTAGGCCAGAAATTGACCCTCCCATGCATAGGGATCAGAACATGTGGGGAAAGTTCCATAAATTTGTAGGTGGACTGGTAGTAATCCTGCTCAAACCATCAGGTCAAAAGCATGCTTTTAGTAAGCAGAAGAAGCAAGAATGCTCAATTCCTTCGGCAACTACGTACTTTTTCATAGATAAGTACCTTTCAACCAGAGGAATGTAATAATCAAAAGATAGGCATCAAAGGCAAACCCATGAAGTGAATGGTGCATATGAAACAAATATTTCATGCATTCTTTTATTTTGCAGCATAACTTTTATTGACAAGCCCAACAATTTTTACACAGAGTTGACAGGTCCTTTATCTGATCCTTCATTTAACAGCTAATTGGCAGAATATTCATTCTACAGCAACAATGTCAAAAATAACATAAGTAACACGAGAACAGACATCATTTATGAAGAGATAAATAAGCAGGAGTTGAAAAAAAAATGGAAATCCACATTACTTATTGATGCTCCACAGATAATAAGTCTTTCTATGCAGCTAGATAAAACATCCATTTACAGGCTATATATATATGACAAAAGTTTTGGTTAAAGGGTATAGCAGCTTCCAAAATATAATCCATAAAGAGATCTGCCATGTTAAAGATGGAGGCACAGCTGTTTGGCTTAAAGGTAATGGAGGGGAGGGGAGGGAGCAGTAAGAAAGATTATCGAAGGGAAGGGAAGGGAGGTTCACCAGAGGAATTCTAATCCCTCCCTTGTACGGATAGTACTAGTGAGGGAATGCCGAAAACTTAATATTACTAAAATAATTATGTTATAGATATTATAGACTATTACACCAATTTTCTCTATATCTTTTTGAGTGTTTGCAATCCTTATCCATATGATACTCATGGTCTTCATGTCATACTCAACTCATCCTATTTAACGACAAAACAAATGATAAAGTAAAATCTCTTGAAAGTTAATATAACACTTTTTATTCCCCAAAAAAGGAAAGAAGACCAAATTATAAGAAAATGAAGTGTTATTCGATGATTAAACCAAGAGGTTGTGTGGCTGCAAGCAGAAGGAATAAAAAGATATCCTTTTATAGTGATAAGAGAAATAGATCACAAGATGAAGAAATAAGTGGGATGTAAATTAAATTATAAATGAAGGTTAATAACATCAATTAATATTAGACAAAAATACTGATTCCCCTCTATCCTTCTAAATCGGAGTAATAGAAAAATGGGTTATCAGAGGGTTCCATAACCCTCCCTAATTCTCCACAACTCTCCTATTTTAAATTGACAAACAGCGGATTTCTCCATCCCTTTATAACCCTCCCTTCACAATAATGTCCTTGTTAGATTTTGCAAGAGGGCTTCTCTAACATACAAGACAACGTATTTGACGTAGAAGGAGATTCAGGAAAAAAAAACATAATGAATAAACTTACAGCCAAATTTCCACCAGAATCAATATCTAGAATGCCACTTCCTTCCCTGGATCAACAACCAACACACCACCAGATTGACAATGAAAGGATCAAAATATAAATAAATAAATAAAATAATAGAAAACTTTTATGAAGAATGGAAAAAAGGAAGAAAACGAAGATTAGTAGCAAAGGACAAGAAGCTCAATGGTGACATTTCCATTAAAAAATATTTAGAGAATACATTTATGGCCATGGTGACAAGTAACAGTTATGGTCATTTTTAGATGATGCTTCTGAACTAGCAATGTGAAGCTCAAAAGAGTGTTTCTCAATTACTAATTCTTTTTTACCATTCAGATGTATCTTAACAGATTTCTATGCATCTTGAGTATCTTTAACCTTTCAATGTACATGGACTGTAAATCTATGTATACTACACTAGATAATAATAAAAAAAATGTGGTTGGGATTATAAAAAAAAATGGGCTGACAAATAAAACTTTAATAATATTTTTTAAGTAGAAGTATTGGCCAAAAACAAATTAGAGCAGAACATGGACAGGGAAGAAGAGGAAGACAAATGCGGAAGTGCCCAACTACCTTATTTCAATTACCATCACGTCCCCAATATGAGGTTCATCAATTACCAACAATGATGTGGTATGGGCAAAAGGAAAAAAAGAAAGTTGCACCAATTTTTTTTTCACATATAGTAAAATAGTAATAATAGATGGACACTTATATTGTCTATTTAAATATAAAAATCTAGACACACTACATCAAATGAACAAATGCATCTTCCCACTGTATATCTCAATTTCCTTTCCTCACATCAACTGTTTATTTCTTATATTAAGGTCACTCCAGTTTTATAAAATATCACCTCCCTCTAATAATTCAACATCCCAGCCTCTGTACATAAAATGGATTTTTTTCATTACCTAAAAAGTATCGATTTTTTAAGGTCTTCCATTTATTTAATATTTAAGATTACATCATTTGCTCCTAATACATTCTTTCTTTTTCTATTGTTAATTTTAATAGTTAGATTAAGAATAAGCCAATAGATGAAATAAATTGAAATCATGTTAGATATTAAAAAACAGAGAGAGAAACATCAGACAATATACAGACTTTGTTTATTTCTATTGTATTTTTTTTGTTGTCTGAATACAAAGACTGAGTATTATTTTTATGTTTCAACAATACCAACTATCCTACAGATATGAATAACTCATAAATAAGATTATCTTCATTGTATAGCTCATGATTCTTTTTACTTATAAGACTATAAAAGATCTCTTAACAATCAGAACAGAAGGCAAGCACAAGTAGTCATTCAATGATATGATGAGGTAAGACTATAAATGATCTCACAACAATCAGATGGGCAAGTAATGTCACTCAGTGGTGTGATGACTAACCAAAGCTTAAATGACTTAAAATGGAGCTTCATACCAATTAATCAGAGAGTTGTAAATACAAGAAGTGGAAAAAATATTCTCTTCTTCTAAGAAAGGAAATAAACAACTGCCCAGTGTTCTACCTATATTTTAAGAAGCTTCCACAGCCTTCCAAATTAACAAATCAATACATAATTCGGTGCTGAATCAATATATTTTTCCATGTCACAGATTCAAACATTTCCCATCACCAATGATTAACCCTATAAAGGAAGTATGCAGAAATTAGTATCAAGCTTGAGTTATGTGGTTGAAGTTCCAGCTGAAACAGCTTAAAACCACAAATAGTTTCTCTACAGCAGCAACACTACATTAGTTACCAGACTTACTATGAAGGTTTCTTCCCAAGGAACATTCAATGCAGTCTTCTGATCAATTTTAACACTAAGGCATTGGATCCGTGGGTTGATTTAACCTCCTAAATTATAATTCTTCTATTTGGGATGATATTACGCCCAGAATATTTAGTAATAGGATTTACAAGGGAAATGAGGAATTCATTCTATATGATCTTATCATAAACTCCTTTCTTAAACCCAAATATTTGTGAAGTCAACCAAGTATCTTACCCCAGACAATGATCACCTACAATCAGTGAGTTAGTATTGTTGTGAAGCAGTGCCATATGGCCATCAGTATGTCCCTGAATTAAAAGAACGTCCTCTGTAAATCCATAGTAATACATCTACTGATAAAGGCATAAATCAAGAAGATCATCATTCCTTTATGTAATCACCTGCAATTAAAACTACAAGATGCATCCTCATCAGAAATTATTCTCAATGAACATTGCCACTTGTAAAGCAACACTCACTGTTATACATTGAATAGAGATGAAAAATATCATTTAATGTAAAATACCGGTGCAAATATGATGCTTAATCTTTGACCACCAATGCATATATCTTCTGCTCCAGAAACTGACGTATATTCCAAGAACCAATCATCTGTCATAAGAGCACCTTAGCCGGGTAACTTGCACTCAAAGAAGGGGAAGACATACTTTCAGATCAATCAGACAACTAGTGCATAAAAATCATAACAGTGCCTTAGCTAGGTAACTTCTACTTAAACTTTGAACAAGGGGAAGATATATCCTTAGAAGAATTACCATTTCATCAGTAATAAAAGTCAGGGAAACATAAATAGACATTCTGCTACAGAGAAATTAATGCATATGGGAAAAGGTGAAAGGAACATAACATTCTACATTTTGCTAAACATTTAGGCCCATCCACACCTTGCAGGTGGATACCATGCTTCATGATAATGATGTTTGAATTGGTTCTTGCTTTGTGGCAAAACAAGTAAAGCATTTCCCCACCATGCGGGTAGACAAAATACATCATTTGCACCTTTAATCTTTTAACAACCAATAGATATGAATAATATGCTTAATTCATATTATCTCAAATCTAACAAGTCAAAAGATTTCATTTTACTATCTTCAAAAACGAAAAAAGAAAAATAATCCTCTGAAATGACAGAAAAGCTCTGAAAGCCCCCAATCAGTAAAATATCCTCTGGTCACATGTTGACACCAATGGGCATCCAAGGCAATGGATTGGTGTAGCCATCCATCGCATATCTGGACGATAAAGGCAGTTATTATAATGCCAACATTTCTCTCACTTAAGGATGTGGAAATTGCATTGAACCAAATAGAAATCGTACAAATGTGAAAGTTCTAACATGCTATGAGAATGCATATATCATCATCCTTCAGACTGGCCAAAAATAAAATCATCCCAATGCACAGCAATGATGGGAACCTGATTCAAGTTACTGTAGATATTGGATATATGAATGCATGTACCAAGCATGAGGATGTTATAATAAGCAAACTATACATATAAAAATTAGAATGCATCTTACTTAAATGAAAGGTATGAAATTTAAGGTGGGCAAGTAAAAGGAGAAAAACAGCATGTCCAATGCATACCATTTGAGACATTTTAAAACTTGAGGCCTAGCCTGTTGTTGTTTCATATTCCCCAAAACCCATTATATGAAACTTCTAAAGCATCTCCCAGACCATCAATCAAATCTCATAAGCCTCAGCATTACTAGGATGCAAAAAAATGAAAAAAAAAGATTGTGAAGATTTATTTCAAGAATGTATTACTTGGATGCAAAACAAAATACTATCTCATCAAGCATGTTGCTATATATTGTTTAATTTTTGTAAGTCTACTTCCAAATAACTTTTGATGTTATGGCCTAATAATCCAAGTATCTTTCCGTATAGAAAGCAACAACTTTTCTGTTCTATTTTGCCAAAGATCAGCTATTATACATGGATTACTGATTACAGATTGTGTTTTTCATCTGAATATAGATGTGAAAATTACATTCCTTGGACTAGCTAGCAGCAACCGTACCTCACAAATGCAAGATTTTTAATTCTACACTTGCAGAACTGCTGCAGGAAAAATTTTCAAATGAAAATACAACAATTTGACAGTCATCACCTTTCTGAATGCGGGACATGGTGTTTTTATGTGCTAACAGAATGGCATTGACATTGCATTTTTGGATGACAGAGAGTCCTGGAACAAGAATGATGCAGACAACCACAAATGAGTATTCAATTTAACAGTTCAGATGTATATTACTATTTCACTGTTTAAAACATTGCAATTGTATAATTACCGGAATATCCATCGACACCCTCAAACTCACCACAATCACGCAACTAATTTAAGTAATTAAACATGACAGATATGATTCAATTCTCTTTAACTGGCAAATAGGAAAAGAGTTGAAGCTCTATAGAGATAAAAGAACAGAGTATCAACATGGAATAAAAGAATAAGACCTACAGTGTCGATTTCATTGAGGATATACAATATCTCTCATTCAAGGAGGAGAAGGAGAAGAAGAGAAAGAAGCATGAAAGATGAAGAGGAAGATGGTATTGCAGGGGAAGGGTGGCTGGCAAGCTCCTTTCGCCGCCTCCACCTTTTTTTCTTCTTTTTCTTATTTATTTCATTATTGAATTAGTTATTGTTACATGTCATCAAAATTTATAACAATAAAATCATAAAGGACCAAATGTATACCTCCATGAGAAGGTTGAGGACTAAATCTATTTCAAAAATTGGTTTAGGACGAAAAATGACCAAAAAAAGAAAAGAAAAGAAAAGGTTGAGGATTAAAGCCATACTTGACCCAAATATTTAAAAGCATATGGATATTTGTAATATCATAAGAGGCCCCGAGGTTTTTTGTGTTCATAAGCAAATAAGTTTTTGTTCAGAATGACCATCCCCAAATATTTTCCATTTATCTTATCATGTTTCTTCAAACCTAGAGCAAACTGAAGATTTTTCAAGTACTAAAAACTGATTGATCGTAAAGCTTACCATCAACATGGTCACGGTGATGATGCGTCACAAACACAATTAATTTTCTTGGCAGAGCAGACACGATTTTCCTAAGCTGATCATGTAAACAAAAATGATAAATTGCATCAACATAAGCAACATAAACAAAATATGATAAAATTTTAGGTGCAATAGAGAGTAAAAATGATTTGAGAAAACTAGTGGAAAATCCCCTTTTCACAACTCACTTAGGAGATGTAATCCAAAGTAGTTTCTATCAAAATTTGCTTAAAATAGACATAAGTCTAGTGCCAACAAAAAGCTTTTGTGATAATAATGATTCTTATGTGCTTGCTTGCATGAATTATGATAACATGCCGTTACTTGCCTGAGCACATCCAAGACATAGTGTCAATATTTGTGGCCATCATAACTCAAGTAAGGAACCTAAAGGGCATTAACGAAGTCAGCAGCATACCTCTTCATGGAAAGCAAAGCAACATCTAGGATCCACAATCAATGCATCACCACAAGCAACAAAGCTACCGTCTTCACATTCCTGTGAATTATATTTAGGAGCAAATACAACCAAGTTTGTGGTTTGAAAAGGCCTTGCTGTTTTACTTCCCATCGGTACAACCACAACACCAAGGGGATATTCCTAAAAAGTAGGAAAAATATGAAATAAAGCCACACCATCGCAACAAATATATTAAGTTCATATGAAGATAATGTAGGAAATGCTAAGAAAATTTGCATCTCAAGTGCTTCTGGAAATGTCATGGATGCTGTATCGTGTATTTGCTTGAAACAGTATAAGAATAAAAAGGAAGCATCTTGAACAACAGACCTGATGTCGTAAAGTCAATGGAGCTTCAAAGTTGGCTAGCTGCTTTGCTTCATTTAGTAGGCCAATAACCATCAAGAGTCCAATACGGTCACTGCCAGGTTTGACATTCGCATGCGACTCTAGGCAACTATTGATAGTGGCCCATTTACATTGTGCTGCAAGTGGGATTTCAAGTTAAATCCACATGAAACTATAGTAAAGTTCCATGAAAGAGTTTCAAGACTTCCTCAACAGTTGACAAGCGCATCAAAGAAAGGTGAACCCAATTCAAGAATGCCCACCATTCTCACTTTCAAATAAAGGTTCCAAAAGGATTAGCCGCTTTATGTGCTCTTTACAGTAAATCTGAAAATTCTTTTGTCAACATTGCATACCACGTTGGATTGATCATTTCTGCTCGAATCTAACAAATTTTACTCTTCATTGCTCTGCTAAATAAATAAATAAATAAATTTGAACAGCTTAATTCATCTAATTGCAAAGAAGCAGGAAGATCATTCGAGTGAGCAGAAAGGGGAAAACCTGGTAAAATCGCGGTCTTATTAAGTAATTTCCCCTCAACGAATACAACATCAATGGCTGATTCAGGACCAAAATCTGCCTCCTCCACGTACTTGAAGAACCTCCATTCTGCAATATCAGCAAACTCTAAACCAGCTGGCCCCAATACCTAGACACCATGAAGGATCACACAAGTTGGCCTCCATTTCCACTGTCTCAGTACAGCATGTGACACATTTTTTACCGATGGACCTACCGAAAGAAAAGCAGAATTCAGGTCGAATCTTCCCAAGAAGATGTTTGCTGAGCACAATTCCGCGTCTTTCACAACAATCTGAGGTTCAGTGCTGCCTGCGAGAGGATTTAGCTGAGCAGTGGAGGGCAGGTCCCAAAGATCACAGTCGGAGTAGCAATCGTACTCCTGGTCGCCGAATTTTGGCGGGCGAGGCTGCCTAACCAAAAGGAATTGGGTGTCATCGGAAGGGTTCGTAAGGATTACGGCCAGCTTGTGAGTGGCCATTGACGACAAGCACTTCCAATGTAATCCTGGAATGGATGGAGTTCAACTCCAAGGTCTTCGGAAAATGAAAATTTTAGAGGTCCTGCTCGCTCATCCGTTGCTGGACCACCTCAGAGTTAGAATTGAAGAAAACTATAGGTGATGATCCACTGGGATAAATTACACTATTTGTATTAGTATAAAACGTTTTGTTAATATAAAATTTTAATATAAAATTTTTAAAATGTAATTTTGTCATATATTATTTTTTAAATATGTTATATTTTAACATGTTTCATTAATTTTGTACTAACGCCGTCAATTTTTAATGATGTAGACAGTTCATTTGGCATTTATTAATAATGTGATTTTATATTTTAAATATATGAATTGTTACATGACGGATAGTAGGCACCAATTCTTTCTTCCTTTCTCTCTCCACACTTCTCTCTCACTCCGTCTCTCTCTTTCTCTCTCTCTTGCTCTCAACCTAGATTCAATTAAATTTTGTTTATGGTCTAATAACATCTAATTTTTTCTTTTTTTACAAAATGATAATAATATAACATAATAGTATAATAAATGATAATTGACATGTAATTCGATTTCAAGATTGATCTTTAAAAAAGTTTTATGATAAAAACTGACTCAAAAGAAGTTAAAATTTGGCAATATGATAATAAAATCAGTACTAAATATTTTCTTCATCTTTCTCGCGTTAAAATTTTATGACAATTAATTGAATTTTCTCACTCTTCTCTTCTCATCTAATTTTAATTCCTCCTAAATCGTAAAAACCTCCACATAAAAATTGAGAAAGAGAGAGAGAGTTGAGAGAGAGTAGAGCGAGAGAGAGAGAGCCAAGCAAGAGAGAAAGATAGGGAGAGGGAGAGAGAGCCAAGAGAGAGAGAAAGAGAGAGCTTTATTATAAAAAATTTTTGAAGATCAATGTTCAGATTGAATTATATGTACATTATCCTTTATTATACTACTATGTTATATTATTATCATTTTGTAAAAAAAATCATAAATAAAAGGTAATTATAAAAAATTAGATATTATTAAACGATAAAATTTTTTTAATTAAATTTAGGTTGAGAGACAGAGGAAGAGAGTGAGAGAGAGACAAAAAGATAGCATGAGAGAGAGAGAGAGAGAGCGTGCAAGCAAGAGAGAGGGAGAGAGGGACAGAGAGAGCATGCGAGTGAGAGAGGGGGAGAGAGCGCAAGCAAGAGAGCGAGAGAGAGAGAGCCGAGCAAGAGGGAGAGAGAAAGAGAGAGAGAGAGTGCAAGCGAGAGAGAGCGTGTGAGTAAGAGAGAGGGGGAGAGAGTTGAGAGAGAGAGGATGTGTGGAGAGAGAAAGAAAGAAAGAGATAGTGAGTCCGGCCATGTGCCACGATCAATCCACATATTTCAAACATGAAGCCACGTCATCAATGAGCGTCACGTAAGCCGTCCACGACATCAAAAATTGATGTCGTTAACAAAATATATTAAAGTGTAGCATATTTGAAATAAAATATATCACAGAGTTATATTTTAAAAATTTTGTACTAACTGTGTAATTTATCTTCCAAAAATAGCTTATGAACTTAGAATCTTGATCAGATATTATAGTTCTTGGCACTCCATGAAGTCACCCAATTTCTCTAAAGAACAAGGAAACAATGTGGGAAGCATCACCAACTTATACATGCAATAAAATGTGACATTTTCGAGAAATAGTCTACAACAACAAAGATAGAATCCATACCCCTTTGAGACCTAAGTAAACCTAAAACAAAATCCATGAAAATGTCTTCCCAAGGTACATTAGGAATAGGGAGTGGTGTATATAAACCATGGGGATTCAACTTTAGCTTCACCTTAAAACACACAATGCATTTTCCCACAAATTTCTCAGCATCTCTATGCATCCTAAGCAAATAAAAATGTTTATGCAATATATGCCTAGTGTTTTAGCAATGCCAAAATGTCTCATTAGACCTCTACAATGTGCTTCTTTTATCAATATTACACGTATGGAACAATTAGGAATGCATAGCTTATTTGAACGAAACAAGAATACATCATTCAAGGAGAATTTATCAAATCAACTATAAGACTTACAATTACTAAAAGCTTCACAAAAATCAGAATCATCAACATACAAATATTTGATGAACTCAAAGCTAAGAATCTTAGCATCAAGAGTAGAAAGAAGCACATACGTTCAAGAAAGTGCATCTGCAACCAAATTTTCCTTACCTTTCTTGTGCTTCATAACATAAGGGAATGACTTAATGAACTCAATCCATTTGGCATGTCTCCTGTTCAATCTATTTTTTCCTCTAAGATACTTGAGAGCCATCATGATCAGAACGGATAACAAATTCTTTTGGCCACAGATAATACTGCCAAGTCTTCAATACTCTAACTAGGGCATAGAACTCTTTATCATATGTAGTAGTTTAAGAGTTGGACCATTAAGCCTTTCACTAATGTAGGTAATAGGCTTACCTTTTTGCATGAGTACCCCACTGACGCCGACTCCACTTGCATCGCATTCCACCTAAAAAGTCTTGCCAAAATTTGGGAGGGCTAGGATCGGTGCATAAGTAAGCTCCTCCTTCATGGCTTGGAAGGCTCTTTCTTGTGCTTCACCCCACTTGAAGGGCACAATCTTCTTGGTCAACTCATTCAATGGGGCTGCTAGTGTGCTGAAATCCTTTACAAATCTCCTATAGATGCTCATCAATCTATGGAAGCTTTGCACTTGTCCAATGGTGGTACAGGTCAGCCAATCTTGGATTGCCTTAATCTTTTCCTTGTCTACCTCAATGCCCTCACCACTCACAACAAAACCAAGAAAGACAACTTTGTCTGTGCAAAAATCACATTTCTTTAAGTTGCCAAACAATTTTTCTTTTCTTAAACATTAAGGATTTGTCTAAGATGATCTACATGTTCACTTAAGGTCTTGCTATACACAAGGATGTCATCATAATAAACTACCAGACACTTTCCTATATAGGCACACAAGATATGATTCATTAACCTCATAAATGTGCTAGGTGCATTACTCAAACCATAGGGCATAACTAACCATTCATAAAGTCCATGTTTAGTCTTTTTTTTTTCTATTCTTTTCTTTTTCTTTTTTTTGTCTCTCTCACTTTTCCTCTTCTTCTTTTTTCGACACTTTTTTTTGATGATTTTTGTTTCTTTTTCTTTTTCTTCTTCTTTTTGACTCAGAAAATATATGCTATAGAGTAGACGGAAATAATGTGTCAAGGAGTTCAAGGAAATATATGTTCAAAGAGGAAACTTCTTTTTTAAGATGAAGGGATGAGGGGATGTGATAGATCGATAACCTACTGTGGAAACCGTGCTCTGTTCCTAGATGATGCAGGATAGGGGGGGTTGGTCCCGATCTTCATGGCATAAGTTGAAATGATAGGATTTGGTTCGAAACCAAGCGAGTGCAAATAGCCAACAAACAAAAGAAAACGTGACCTACTACTTAGACCACTCACCTAACCAAAGAACTCAAATACCAATCCCACAACGACTCACCTAGGTTGAGGCACAAATTGGGGGCTTTGGGAAACTTGAATCACCAAACTAAAAATATTAGTTCAACAAAAGTAAGGTTTTACAAGAGCAAAGGAGAGATAATTACCACACAAAGAGAATACACTTTGTATTCAAAATATTCAATATCAAAAAACTGAATTACATAGTGAATAAGAGCACCTATATATAGATGCTTAGCTAATAAATAGTTTTCTAATATACCAGATAACAATCAGCCAAATTATGGTACTCGCCTCAATTATAGAAATCACAAATTAGGAAACTCTATAAATACGAAAATTGCTTTATTTATTTATGACAACTAATTATATACTTATTTAACTATTATGGTTGCGACAAATCATGCAAATTGGTCAAGTTTTCTTATGTGCTACCTGAGCAGCTCTAATCGACTTTGGGCTTAAAGAGAAGAAGACAATAGTTTCTTGGGCCAAATATCCATTAGTAAAGATGCCAATAGTTTCTTGCAATCTTTTCATCCTTCCTCTTGTCATCGGGCCTTCTCTGTCCAAGATTTGGTCCTTCTCTAGCCTGTCAGGTCTTTGGAGTCAAAGCCTCCTTTGCACTCATCAAACCTTGTGTAGAATCAAATAACCGCCCTCTAGGAGCTTCAATTATCCTTCCCTACGCCTATTTTGTGGACTCTTTGGATATTCCTTAATTAAGTTAGATGTGGCAAAATGACTTTATGTAATTAAGATTTTCATAATTGAACCTAGCTTTTTTTAAAGAAAAAATATCCCCTTATTTTCCCAAGGTTCTAGATTAAAAAAAAACTAAAACGCAATTTGATCCCATGATCTAGTATCTCTTGTGATTTTTGTGAAATTATACAAACCCCACATCTCCCATAGTCTAGCAACTCCATGGGGATAAAGGAAATTGCTCTTCCTTCATTTTGTCCCAACTTGATTACATAAGAAAATTTTCATACTACATTTCTCTTGTTAGAATCTTCAATGGGTCGAAATCTTAGTTACAACTTTGACACAGTGTCACTGCATAAAGATGATTTTACTAGCAATTGATAGTCTCTCAATCATGATGTCAATCGAATCGATTGAATCATAGCCAAATACATATAGTAATGCGTCATGCTAGGCACAAGTCATACCCGCTCTATTTGGTTTGGGACAACTCTATTTTAGTATGGGAAATCAACTTAGTTCATCATGCTCAAACTTCAGTTAGCATACGGATGACATAAAAATAGCAAATCATTTTCGTGTGGGCCTATTTGGACCATGAATGCTCCAACCCTACAACAAGCTAGCCATAGCACTCCTAAGTCTAACTAAATTGACGAACGATCTATTTTCAAGAAATGTGTTAGATGGGTTAATCCAATGTCAACCCTAGGATTATTTGAATTGAATATTAGTTGATTGGTCCAATGCCACCCGAAGAAAATTTGTTGAAAATGATCAAAGTTCTCTTGAGTTTAGAATTGAGCGTTTAAGCTTTCCTTGTCTATGGTTAGGTTGTACACCTTCCCTCTCCCGAGTCTAGTATCGAACATTTAATACTTTTCCCATCCATCTAGGGCTAGGTTTATTACTTATTGTTCTTGAGTCTAAGATCGAGCGTCTAGACTTTCCTATCTAATATTAGGTTTATAGGCATTGCTTTTCCAAGTCTAGATCAAGCACCTAGGCTTCTCTATAAGAGGTTAGGTTTATACACCTTTCCATTTCCAAGTCTAAGAATGTGTCTCTAAACTTTCCTGCCCTTTTGGGGTTAAGTTTGTATACCTTTTCTTTCCTAAGTTCAAAACCATGCATCTAGATTTTTTGTCCTACGTAAATTAGACTTGTAAACTTTTCCTTGAGATTAGAATTCTAAGTTCCTTTAGAAATGGGGGCCATCTTGCATCCAAAAGACAAAACACTAACTAGAGTTTCCTTCTATCTTGTAGGATGGAAGTCATAAGAAATTTCAACTATTCAAGAATGTTGTGCAAAATGAGCTCAATGATATTTGAGGAGTGGTAACCATGACCGTTGAACACGTCGTTGAGTTGTAACACAGAGTTAGACCAAAATAGCTCAAACATTTGATTAAAAAAAACACAAAAGATTTCCTTTTCTAAAACAATCAAATTATGACATTTTTTGGATATGAAGGAAAGGAAGAGGGGCAATCAAAGCTTGTAGAAGATTTTCCAAAATTGGCATATAAAGTTTATGCCTTCCATTTCATTTTGTTTCCTTCAATTCAAAAGAGTGTTAAGAGAAATCAAAGAATTGAAATAGTTAAGGATTAATAGACAACTATTATTGACACGATCTTTACTGACCCATGGTGAAACCTAATATCAAATATGATAAGAATAAAACCAACTTGCAATAGGACCCAACACCAAACATGGAAAAGAATCCCAAGAATTGTAAAGAACAAATTTTAAAGATAGATGAATCTGGCCTAGAATATTGGCTCTGATACCAAATGACACGATTATCACCAATCCGTGATAAGACCCAATGCCAAGAGTGACAAGAACCTTACCAACTCATGATGAGACTCAAATTGAATAGGGTCACCGAAAATTGTGTTTGATGGCAAACTCAATGGAACCGCGACCCATTACCTATGAAGAGGTAAGAACCTTTGTATGGTGAGGATGCCACAATCAACTATGGAAGGGTTGATTGATAAGTCGGAGGTGGATGCCTCCCGATCAGTTCAAAGGTTCAACAAGAACTGAAGAGAGAGAGTAAAATCTCACATCTTATTCATATGAAAACTTTACGTTTGCGTGTGTGTTTGTCCAAGCTCTATTACAAGCCTTTAAATAGGACAATTTGCAATATTTGCAACTTATTACGTTTCCAAAAGTGTTCCCATAGGTTGAGAAATTAGAATAAAGGAAACATGCAAGTTTGGTTATTAAAAATGCTAAGATAAATGCTATAAAAATAAAATAGGAAAGTGATATATTCACAATCACGATAATATTTTAGTATATTATCTTTCAAATATCTTCATGTTTCATAATATTATTGCTTCTATATGCAGCAATCACGAGCTTGAATCTTGATACTTAATATATTGTTGTTGGAGACACCTAGTGATCAAGTTGATGCTTTGATGCTATAGTCGAATTCACATCAATTATGATATATGATGATGTGGATTATAATTCTTATTTGGAGTTTTTTTGCTTGTATAATTTGACACAATCCTCACCAACCCTTGTTAAGACCCAATGCAAGAATGACAATAATCTTTCCAACCTGTGATGAGACCCAAACTGAATGTGGTCACCAAAGATTATATTCAATGGCTAACTTAGTGAAACCACAACCCATTACCTAGGAACGAGTAAAGAACCTTGGTACAGTGAAGATGCCACAATTAACTATGGAACGATTGATTGATAAGTCGAGAGTAAACGTCACAAAAGACTCTAATAAGTTCAAAGGATTAACAAGAACCAAAGAGGAAGTAAAACTCACATCTTATTCATCTGAAAACTCTTTGTGTGTGTATTTTCATTCAAACTCTATTACAAGCCTTTAAATAGGCTAGTTTTTAATATTTGCAACTCATTGTATTTCCTAAAGTGTTCCCATAAGCTTGGAAAATAAAATAAAGGAAACATGCAAGTTTAGCAATTAGAAATCCTAACATATATGCTATCTAAATAAAATAGGAAAGTGATATGTGCTTAAACACAATAATATTTTAGCACATTATCTTCCAAAAATCATCATATTTTGCAATATTCTTGTATTCATATATAGTAATCACAAGCTTGAATATTAATACTTGATGTATTATTGTTGAAGACATATGATGATGAAGTTGACTTTTTGAAGCCTTGATGCTGCCGAATTCACATCATAATTCCAAAATTTTGTAATTGAATATTGTAGAAAGGATATATAATTTCTCTGTAAATATTAAACTCGTGAAGAAAAGTTACTAGGCAAGCTGAACTGCCTACTTGTAGGGACCTAGCTTGACCAAATGAAAATATTAAAATATAAAATAACTTTCCATTTTATCTCAATAGTTAAATTTTTTAAGATCGATAATTGTCTAAATGTATTTGAGAAGGGTGTCCTATGAGACACCAAATTGAATCATCTATCATTCATTGGCTCTTTCTCAGTATACTATTTCTACTTCAAATAGTGCATTATATTGTTCCCTTCTAATTCATGATCTCTCTGAGTTGCCAACAATATCTCTTGTAGGACCTCGAACTAGCATTTAATCAATTTTGATGATTGAAAGGAGTGTGCTTTACTCAAAAGCTAGTTCTTCCTATTCTACCACCACATGCTCAAACATATTATGCTTTGTTTTCTTTGCTAAATTTCTATTAGGCTACTGCATTTCTATTTTCATTCTTTTGTTTCTAATTTGATTTTGCTATTTTTTTATTTCTATTACTGCACTTTTGCTTCTCCATTTTCGCATATCTACTGTTGTTGCTGTAGTTTTTTGTTTTTGCATTTTTGTATTTTTTTTTGTTTATGCATTTCTATTTATGCTCTTTTGTTGTTTTTTCTATTTCTATTGTTTCTTTTTGTTTTTGCATTTCTATTTGTGCTCTTTGGCTTTTTATATGATTTTGCTACTTTTCTATTTTCGCTATTGCATTTTTTTTGTTGTTTGTTTTTGTTGCTACATTTCTATTTTTGCATTTAATATTGTTCAATTTTCATTTCATAAAACTTATTAGTTTTTGTTCTATTTAGGATCAATTTCAAATTTCGTTATTTTTCTATAATATAGTTTCATTATTCTTTTTCTATGATATTGTTTTGTTGTTCTTTTTTTATTATCTATTTCTGTTGCTTGCTTTGAAATTTTGTTTAGAGGACTAAGCTAAAAGCACTACTTTCTCTGGAGTGTTGCCACATAGCTACTTGCGTCAAAGAGCCTGTTCTACAGAAAACCATTCTAGTATGTTTATCTTAAAGCAAATGCAGTAGCAGATACTCTTGAAAGGATCAAAAGGGAATTGATGGAGGACTTTGTTATGTTTGATCTACCTCCTTTTGATGTAGCTCAATGTGTTATGCATGACATTTTAGGGCTTATGCAAGCTAGACATGTTAAACTTCATACTTTAAATGCTCAGCATGGCAAGACTTTGCTATCCTTTGACAATGAACAATTATCCATTTTGCAACAACAAAAGAATTTCAACTGATGGTATATATCTAGTTGAAATATAGCTGATGTTACATATTTCAATTGAACTTAAGGACCTATGAAATGTAATTGGTTGTGCAAGCATATTTTGTTAAGATCTACATTTCCTAGAGCTAGAATAGACTAGATAATTCCAATAAAATACTATCTTTTCTTTGTCTTACTTCTTGTTTTAGTAAAATCGAGTTGGATTCCATTAATATTCAGAGCTCCTCGCAACACTAGGGCTCTTTCCTAATCCATGTTCCCCCTCCCCTTCCACCTTGAGTAACCATCAAGAAAAGGAAGTATTTTGGCTTAGTCTCAAAAAAAGAGATAGAGGACCTCAATTTAGTGGATCCTCTAAAACATATGATGCATTACAAAATTTTCAAATATTACAATGTTGAAATGATATTTGACAACTGTATCAAGGTTAAAGAGAGATTTTCAACTACTTATAATATAGTTAGAGCAAGAGATGTAATGAGATGAAAGTAACTACAACCTCCTAACTAATATTACATAAAATCATTAGTGTTATCTAGAACCTTTTTTCTATAGCTCAATGACTTCTAAAATGAAGAGAAAAAAAAGTATTCTAATGATTTTGACGAAACAGTGCAGGCACTAGTCATATGCCAAAGCAAAAAAAAAACCATTAATTAACTAAATGGTGAAGTCGTTGACAACTTACCATTCATCCCATAGACAAACAACCTTTTCTTCTCCAACGTGAAATAAGTTGTGATTGGATTTAAAGGTAACCACCTTCACAATGTCTATTTAACAAAGATTCTTGGGTACCTTGTAAGAACAATCAGTATTCAGTGAACCAATAGCATTACACTTCGCAACTACCTATGCAGCAAATGATTAGTACCTCAAAAGAAATGGCATACCTCTTTCCACATGTTATATGAGTAAACATATCTAATAAGCTATACATACCTCCAACACAAGAAATATTCTATCTAAAGATGAACAATCCACATTCTTGGGTTTATATGCTATAAGTTGTAGGGTAAATTTGTCTTGGCATATTAGAATATTTTTTATTCTCATCTTTTGATAAGCATGCTTCCATTTTTTTGGTATCTGCATCTTCAATGGAAATGACATTTTCCACTTGATCTAACAATTCAAGAAGTGCCTAAGAGCATAAATGAATTTAAATAAGAATGCAGACAGTAGGAAGTATAAGTCATCAACTTGAGTTCTAAGTAGCTTAAATAAACTGTTCCAAAAAGTTACAAATTTACAATTTGGATGTGAGGGGTGGTAGGAGAGCTGCAAGTAGAATACAGATCAGAATGAAACTAGAAAGTCTCATTTTTGCTGCCTTAAACCATATAATTAGTTGCTTCATTGCATTCATATCTATTAACAAGGTGTAAAGTGTAGCAGAAGCTTTAACATATAAGCATCAGGAAATCTTCTTTTTCAAGTACAGTCAAAGCAACCAATTGGAGAAGAATAAGTTTGATTTTGCTGACATATTTCATTCTATGATGCATTCCTTATCGATCCGTGGTAAAACCCAATATCAAATATAATAAGAACATCACCAACTTGAGATAAGACACTACACCAAACATGAAAAAAAAACTCCAAAAACTGCAAAAAAACAAGTTTTGAAAAAATAAACTTCGACCTGTTACCCAACAAGGCAAAACCAAATTTACAAATCGAGGAAGATGCCACACCAAGAATCCCCCAATTAAAGAATCGAAGTGATAAATTGGGTTGTAGGATGCCACAAGATAACTTAATAAGTTCTAGGTCTTTCCAAGAATCAAGAAGAATAATATACATATTTTGACAAAGAGTGTAAGTGAATGTCTACCTAATCTGAATACTTTGAGGATATGTGTAGTGTCAACATAATAAGAAAATCAAATATACTAAATAAATCCAAAAGATAACCTAAAAATGTCCTAAAAATATAAAAAGATATTCTAAAATATTACGAAAATATTGTAAAGATATTATAGGATATGTTAATATATCTAAATACATATTTTATGAGACTAAATAATTTTTTCTAAATTTAAAGGCATTCTTAAATAGTCATAACTGCCATCAAGCTTGTAGAACATCTCTTAAACTTGAATAAAGTTAACATTACTCTGCAGCTTACAAGAATTTTTCTTTAATGGGATTCAACATATGCTCTTGTGCCATAAGCTCTTGAACTAGCTCATTGAGTGCCTCATTGAACTTTTTAGGTCGTGCCCTCATAATTGGCCTAACAAAATTTAAATAGGATCCTTCAAAGTTGGCTTGCGTTCTACATCATTATGTCAAATTTTAAAAAAAACTTTAAGAGAGGAGGAATAGCTAGATAGCTGCATATGCAAGTTTTTAGATACGATGACATAATTTTAGGTGCTTATTCAACCCAATGCTCTGGTTGGGGGCAAGGGGACAAGTGTGAAAGAATTCACCACCAAGAGCACACAATCTTTTCAAGTTCTTGTATTCAAAGTAAATTACCTTCTCTTGACAAGAAGGTGGAGTTCTGAGAGGACTTTGTTGACTAGAAAAACAACCATTCATCACCTCAGTTGTTCTTCCCTTGCTCTTTGGATCCTAAAAAGGATTGACACTTTTCACTCCCATCTTATTTGCATGAATTAATATTTGTTCAATAGCACTCCTTGTTGGCAAAGAGAGCCATGTTTCGACCTTGCCAATTGGACCAAGTGCAGTATGCAAAGTGAACATTAATCCCAAGTGGAGGCAAAAGCAACCAAAACTAAACTGGATCAACAAGATGACACGATTCTCGCCAACCTGTGATAAGACCCAATGCCAAGAGTGACAAGAACCTTACCAACCTTACCAACCCGTGATGAAACCCAAATAGAATGTGGTCACCAAAGATCATGTTCGATGGCAAACTCTGTGGGACCACAACCCATTACCTATAAAGAGATAAGAACCTTGGTATAGTGAAGACACCATAATCAACTATGGAACGGTTGATTGATAAGTCAGGGATGAACGCTACGGAAGACTCTAATAAGTTCAAAAGTTCATCAAGAATCGAAGATAGAGTAAAACCTCACATCTTATTCATCTGAAAACTTTTTTTGTGTGTGCTTCGTCCAAGCTTCATTAAAAGCCTTTAAATAGGCTAATTTGCAATATTTGCAACTTATGGTATTTCCTAAAGTGTTCCCATAGGTTGGGAAACTAAAATAAAGGAAACATGTAAGTTTAGCAACTAAAAATCCTAACATATATACTATCTAAACAAAATAGGAAAGTGATTTATGCACATTACCTTCCAAAAATCTCCTTATCTTGCAACATTCTTGCATTCATATGTAGAAACCATGAGCTTGAATCTTGATACTTGATGTATTATTGTTGGAGACACTTGGTGATGAAATTGATGCTTTGATGCCGTAGCCAGATTCACATCATTCACCTCCTCTTGAAAGGGATTTGTCCTCAAATGTGCAGCACTCATATTCCCATTTTCTTCTCTTTTTTTAAAACAATTGCAGAGCACAAAACTTGATAACATGACACTAAAGCAAAACCTAACTTTGAGTAACTGAATGAATGAATGACATAAGGATTGACACTAACTAGTTGACACAAAGGACTAACTCAAGGATAAATAAATGAAACTTGTCTTAGAACCCAAAGATGTAATACCAACTAATGAGAACTTTAGCAACTCATGGTGAAACCCAATACTAAAGATGGTAGGAACGTCACCAACATATGATAAAATCCAATATCAAAATGTGAAAATGAATCCCAAGAACTTCAAAGAACTAGTTTCCAAGGATGGATTGATGAACTTAACCTAGAACATTGGCCATGATACCAAATGACGTGATCCTTACCGACCCATGATAAGACCCAATGCCAAGAGTGACAAGAAACTCACCAACCCGTGATGAGACCCGAATCGAATAAGGTCACTAAAGATTATGTTTGATGGCAAACTCGGTGGAACCGCAATCCATTACCTATAAAAAGGTAAGAACCTTGATACAGTGAAGACGCCACAATCAACTATGGAACAGTTGATTGATAAGTCGGGGGTGAACGCCATAGAAGATTCCGATAAGTTCAAAAGTTCATCAAGAACCAAAGATTGAGTCAAAACTCACATATTATTCGTATGAAAACTCTTTGCAACTGTGTCTTGTCCAAGCTCCATTACAAGCCTTTAAATAGGCCAATTAGCAATATTTACAACTTATGGTGTTTCCTAAAGTATTCCCATAGGTTGGGAAACTAAAATAAATGAAATATGCAAGTTTAGAAACTAAAAATCCTAATATATATACTCTCTAAACAAAATAGGAAAGTAATATGTGCTCAATCATAATAATATTTCAATATATTATCTTCCAAAAATCTTTATATCTTGCATTCATATGCAGCAACCATGAGCTTGAATCTTGATACTTGATATATTATTATTGGAGACACCTGGTGATGAAATTGATGCTTTGATGCTATAGCCGAATTCACATCACAAGAGAACATATCTTAACATGTGAACATTGGCAAATATATGTAGGGTTTAGCTGTGAAGATTATGCTAAAACTTTAATAATTTCCGACATTTTTCTTTGAAACTGCTTGTAGACGCTCATTCACGGGAGATATCTTCCAAGTCACCTCTTCACTTCCATCATCCTAGCTCTGTTTTATCAACTGCAGTGACCATTTAGTACTGCAAATGAGTAGATCATATTGAACACTTATATGTCAAGCAGACCCATCAATTCAAAAGAGACAAATGTCACTTGTAGGCTTCTACTAACTAGCAGGAGTAAAAAATACCATAAACTGCTAGAATCCATTGGCTATTGATAAAGTTACGATTAAGCAACGAAAATTAATCACAATACCTAGTGCAAATGTTAATGATACCCTGTCTATAGATTGCAAATAATCCTCGTATAAAAATTAAGCTTAATCTACAAACAAAAATATGGTTTCGAAGCATGAATTGGATATGGACGGTTACAATAAGAGGAACAAAAATGGAATTGTAATGTCGGGATCTTGGGTAGAGACAAGATTATTTTGAATCAAAGAACCAAGTGAGGAATCCTCTTTTGCTTTTGGGCTAAGTTCCTCAATTTTTTTTATTAAGAATTTGCTACAAAATGAAAAACGGGGAGGCTGCAATGAAGCTGTGAATCGGTTCTAGCTTCTTTCAAACTATTCAATTCATCGAATCCCATCCTTTGGGTGAGTTTCCTGCCCCTTTGAAGCCAGCTTTTTCATTACTTTTATCATTACTTAATAGATCTAGAAATCTAACTCGGTTTCGGATCGTTAATGACAACTTGTTGAATTAGCCACTTTTGTTTGATTTCTTTATATGAGTTAGACTCCTATCATCACTAGGAAGCTATAACTTTTTACAAAAATTGATTTTGTTGTGTGGTTTAGGAAATATTGCATTTGGGAATTTTTAAAATGATTTTAACTCATCAACTTTGAATGAAATTTTTGAACTAATTTCACTATTTTTAAGTATTCTATTTGTTTTTAAATTAAATTTTGTAATACAAGGATTTCATAGACATTGAGAACACCATATTTGATTTCCGAACAAGCTAGATAGGAACCCCCAAAGTTTGTATACTGGGTAATTTGGGATTGCATAGTGTGGAATGCACTAGTAACTTTAGGAGACCCATTTGGCCCACTTTGAACTTAGATTTCAGCAATTCATGCGGTATTGAACTCGTAATCAAAATTATTATTTTCTATAATTTTTTGGAATTTTTTGAAATATTGATTTTACGGTTTTCTACGAAATTGTAATTAATTACATGCAATTTTACTTATTTTAGGAATTATTATCATAAATAATGTTTCCGAACTCATAAAAATTATATTTTATAAAAAAAAATCTAACTATTTGATTAGAGTCACGATTTTTATTTATTGTAAATTATTAATTATCCAACATGTAGATTACAATGATGATATTTTTAGATTAATAATTGATATTATATCTCAATTATAGGTTTATCTTCAAATCCAAAATTTTCATTTTGAGCCGATATTTTGGGATAAATCGAAGTAAGTAATTTGGACTCATTTCTATTAATTGCAAAAAAAAAATGAAAATATAGTATTTGCAGCATATCATAAAAACACATTTATGAAATTTAAATAATTATTAGTTCTTGAGCATGAAATATGTTTTATGATTTCTAAAGGGGATCAAATATGAGGAAAATTTATATTGTGAATATGAGTTATGATTTGAAAAAATATTTTATTTATGAAATTATTTGAATTTCGAATTTAAGCATGAAAATTGATTGAAATTACATAAATTGATCGAAATCATGGAAATCGATTTGAGATGGAATTATTTTATGAATTCAATTTTAAGGCTCATTTGTCTACTACATTATCAAAGTATTATGATACTATTAATCAAACTAGCTAGCAAAATATTAGGATCGTACCAACAACTATATCGATGAATTTTGGGTTGAGTCACCGACTATACTGGCAAATGATTATTTGGGTCGGACCAGCAACTATATTGGCGAGTTTGTGTGACAAGACAAAATGTCACCGTAGTACAAAAGACAATGAGTGAAACATACAAAATATTTTTTTATTCAAATTTTTAGATGTTGTTACAAATTCAATATATTAAGTGAATATTTCGACAAATATTGGATATGCATTTTGAAACATATGATTGACTAGAATTTATTGTAAGTCATTTTTATAGTTTTTGTAAATAGTTTTATTTGATTATTTAGAATAATAAGATGTATTTTAGTAATATTTGATCTTATAGAGATGAGAACTGGTTATTTACTGAATAAGTGTAGCTCACTCCTTCTCAACATCTTTTTTTATTCAGATCAAGAGTTTAGAGGGTTCCTAGACTCCAATGTTAGAAGATAAACTCGCGATATCAAGTGTCTATAGGAATGTCTGAATTGCATCTTTCTAATGCAGAGACTCATGAAAAGTTTTTGTGAATAATCATTTTTATTTTAAATTTTTATCCATGTGGGATTATTTTCGTTTACTAAATCACAGTATATTAAGGAAGTTCAACAAAGTTCTCTTATCGAAATATTGAGTTCTTTAGTAAACGTCCGGTCATGGTCTATTTCAAAGAATGGAAAATGGGGCATGACAAACAAACTCAAAAATAAATAGATGTAGATAGGGATTGTCTCCAATATGGCAACCAATATGGATCTTTAGATAGAATCATATACAAAATCCGATCATATATTAACCAAGAAGATATTTGATATAATATTCTATTAAAAAATATTCAAAAGATATTCAAATATATCCATTTCAAAATATTTTGTAATATGATAAAATATTCATGATATCAAATTCATACATTTGGAATATCAACCAAATATCATAAGCAACAATTTCTTATTCACATATATTCACCAATTTTTCAATAGCACCCCACATGAATAAAAATTATTTCAACACAATTTTGACTATGTGATACTGCTCAACAAGAGGACTCTACATATGATAGGCAATTATTCCCCAAACTTTCACTTGTGAAAGTATATTTACTTTGCTAGCAATTTACTAGATGCGATGTGCTTAAATTATGTCATTTTTTTATGTAAAAGATCATATATCACACACAAGAATCCATTAAAACATCTATTTGATTCTCAATTAGGTTTGTTTGACCATAAACCTCTACATGGTTGTACAAGAGTTTTTGAAAAATAAATCTACAGAAATTTTTCATTCGAAGTGGTCCAATTTCTCTCTCACATAAGTGATTTATATAAGATAAAATGACCTACATACTCCACTTAAGTGTCATTAAAGCAACAAAATACTATTCTTGTTCCATTTATCATTGTATCTCTCTAGGAATGGGCCGATAAGTAATTTTTCAGAGTAATCTTATTCAGTCATACAATTAAGTTGTCCTATGAAATTAGGATCTCCAATCAATTAGGTTGGATTTTTAATTATAAAACTGTTTCACTAAAAAACTTATATCCCACTCCTTTCAACAACTTCTCAACTATTTTTTAATTTAACCAATTGGTTATCAAATTCGCCAAATGATCATTTAACTTCATGTTGTTAATGGATGCAATTCTATTTGAAAATAATTTTATAATAATATTATGTTTACAACATATATGCTTAGACTTACTATTATACATTTGACTTTGTGCCATACCAATAGTCGATTGACTATCGTAGTGTATACATATTGGCTGTGCCAATTTTTCTTATCTTTTTAGAATTGCCGTATTCACTCTATATGTTCTCCACATTTACCATACGTATAAACTCATATTTTGTTGCGAATTAGACTATAACAATTCATTTAGAGGATTTCAATGACACAACTATACTTGCTGGGTGAAAAGAAATTTACATATTTGTAACATTTTCTATCTATATTAAAGTAATTTCCTTGGAAATTTTTCATTCAAAAACCTAACTTATCTCGGTCCTTCTACTATTCACCTTAACATTAGCGAAAGATTGACAATCTTGGTTTTAGATCCTTTGGTTGACATCTTAAACTTGAAGTCCTTCCAAATTGTCTTTTGCATGAATTTGGTGCTATCACTATATTACAATTTACAATCTTGTTCATGAAAAACTGTTCAACGATAAATTTATTTGCATCAACATTCTCTATCTAACATTATGGTCCAAGGACCTTCACAATTCCTTTACTGAATTGCACATACCATAATTTATGCACCGAATCACATGGTTTCAGGCTTCATGCTCAAATCGGCATAAATTTGCCCCAAACTAATTAAATTGGCTCTAGATTCGACTGATCTAGGTCACTATTTGATCTATAATTAGATTAAATTAATATGAATGAAAACGAAGTTGGCCAAATCTGACTAGAAATTAGTCAAACTGACTTGAACCAAACTAAATTCAATTCCAACCGCACTGAACCAGCACAACTAGACTAGATTGCTCAAATTTGATTCAAACTGTAATAAATTTCGACTCTAAGTAAACCAAGCCATACTTGAACCAGACCAGAATCGGTCAAGGTGACTTAATCCAGCAGAATTTGACTCAAACAGCAATGGATGAGTCCAAATCCAATAAGAACCAGCTGAAATTACACTTTAACTGATCATAACCAGTCGAAATCTGTCCTACATAGATCAATTTCATGTCCGTACCTCATAAATCGTTTATGTTCACTTTGAACAGTTCCAATTTTGAACAGAACCACATGAACCAGTCGAAATTTACTCAGATCGGTCAACATCTACCTCTAAGCGGATGAACCGGTCAAAACTAATCTAAACTTTCTTAGACCGGTGAGGAAGGATAATAGGAGAGAGAATAAATTGTCCTTTTACCGGTCAAAAGTGACCTTTGACCAGAAAAAAATAGTCCCAAAACACATTTACTGATTTATTTAGATTTTAAACTTTTCTCTCCTCCTTCCTTCTTCTTCACCCCTTAAAACCATAACCGCCACTCATGGCCGCCTCAGGCCGTCGAAGGCCACATCCCAGCCTACTTTCACGGTGGTCAAGCCGGGTATGCCCTGGAAGTCTAGCCACGACTGGGAGCCGTCTCCGTGGCTGGAGATTCAGGAGGTCGCGGTCCCAAAGGTCACTAGCCACCCGCGACTGACCCTGCCGATTCGCAAACCGCTCCTTTTTACAGCAAGCGCGACCATTGACGGAGCTTTCCTCGAGCCATAGCCCGCGATGAGTGGCCGGAACCTGTCCGCGGTGGTCCGAACAGACTAGGGAAGTGGAGGCGTCTCGGCAAGAGGTCCATCTCGGAATTTTCGCTCACGACTTCTCGACTCCTTTGCTTGTGAAGCCACCTTTCGTGGCGAATCAGCCACGATCTAGTCGTGGCACCCGATGGCAGTAGGTGTATTGCGGCCAATCGGTTTCAATCGAATTAAGACTCCGGATCCACCGCTCTGGGGACAACATCGAGACAGGAAGCCCAGGACCACAGTAGCCATGGACAAAGTGACCCGTGACCTTTCCGACCCATGATCGCCGGTGGCTGGCCGCTGCCTCGCACGCCAAAAGGAAATTTTTTTGCCCTTTTTGATCAGTCAACAGTGCTTTGATCAGTCAGCAGCTCTTCGACCGGCTATAAACCTGTAGTTTTTTTTTAAGTCAGTCAGCAATCCTTTGGCCATCAATATATATATATATATATATATATATATATTTTTTCCCACATACATCATCGAAAGAAAACTTCAATCGATCAGATTTTGCCACAAAAGAAGCACTTTTAAGTCAATTTAGTATTCTTTTGACCGATTATGATCCAAAATTTTCACAAATCACATGAATGATTCAAAAACACAATTATTTCAATACCACTTATTGGGTAAAAATTGTAACTTTGGTGAACATCATCACCAATGTGTCCTCAAGACATCTTGATCATCAAGAACCATATAGTCGTAAAAGCATACCTGAATGGATCACTTGATTCTTCTGCTTGCTCAAGTGATCCAACTATAAGGATATCACATCATTTGAGATCACTATAATCAAAATCAGCCTTGAGATTGTTAGAAAAATATGTAAGATAATCAATTAGTAGTAATTTGAGATAAAATTATAAATTAATTCATCAAAGGAATAGAAAGAATTTGTAATCACAATATTTTTAAAACTGATTTAATCCCTCTACTGCGCTCGAAGATATGTAAATGTTGGCATCTCATGATACAATGGTGAATTACATGAACTCATTGATCCCAGTAAATATGAATAAATGCATAATATTACCGAAAAATCACATACATACAAAAGAAGTTTCCAAGACTCATTTTCCAATTAATACATGTATACAGCACAAAATAGATAGATGTAGATCGGGATCTTCTCCAACTTACCCAAAAAAAAGGATCTTCTCCAACTTACCAAAAAGGAAAAGGGATCATCCCTAATATGGCAACTGATATGGATCTTTGGATAGAATCAAATATGAAATCATATCATTTATTAATCAGTAAGATATTTGAAATAATATTTTACTAAAAAAACTTAAATATGTAATATATTTGAAGATAACCTTTTTGGAATATTTTTCACTTTAATAGAATATTTATGATACCAAATTCATTTACAAAGTATCATATTCATAATATCTATGAAATATCATTGGAAACAATCTCGCATGCGCACAAATTTGCTCATTTTCCAACAGTTGTGGAAAGACACATATGGAGTCAGACACAAATAAACACGCAAGTGTCAATGTGATTTTAATTATAGCATAAATAACACGTTAGCATGGTACATTTGATTTAATTATAATTACTAATGGAGTTAGTGCTAATAATATTATGGGAAATAATTTTCATTTGTATTAAATTTTATAGCATTATAGGAAATCTTGACATTCGTGATAATATGCTAAACAATTTATTAGTTTCCAAGATTTAGCTGTCTAAATGATTTGAGTTTTTCACTAAATTTACTATCCTTCATCAATTATATTAATTCCTCGCTAAATTCATTTTTATTATAGATAACATAATAATTCGCAAGAAAATAAAAAGAAATGAAAAGGGCGATAAAATTGTCACATTAATTTTTTTTTTTTTTTGGCCTCAACACATTAATTTGTTTGGATGATGCTAAAGGAGGAAAAAAAGGGAAAAAAATGACTATTGTTTGGTTGCCTAATTTTTATTGAGAAAAATATAAAATAATATGAACTATTAATCTTCATTCCGCATCAAAATCCATAATTTTAAAAGAAATTATAACAGCTCATATCTAATAAAATTAAAATTACTCTACATTTTCCATAAAATCTTTGGGCAAAATATGACTACCACCCCAATATTCCTTTTTAATCCGATTAATCTTCATTCATTTAATTATCACATAGAGATACAATAAAAAAAATTAAAATATTGACAAATTAATGTGAGTTGATTGAAATAGTTTACCATATCTTTTTATTACCCCTTAATTCTTGGATTGAGATTAAGGGAGGGGAAGGAAAAGGGAAGTGAATGGAGAGGAGGGGAATGNATCTCGCATGCGCACAAATTTGCTCATTTTCCAACAGTTGTGGAAAGACACATATGGAGTCAGACACAAATAAACACGCAAGTGTCAATGTGATTTTAATTATAGCATAAATAACACGTTAGCATGGTACATTTGATTTAATTATAATTACTAATGGAGTTAGTGCTAATAATATTATGGGAAATAATTTTCATTTGTATTAAATTTTATAGCATTATAGGAAATCTTGACATTCGTGATAATATGCTAAACAATTTATTAGTTTCCAAGATTTAGCTGTCTAAATGATTTGAGTTTTTCACTAAATTTACTATCCTTCATCAATTATATTAATTCCTCGCTAAATTCATTTTTATTATAGATAACATAATAATTCGCAAGAAAATAAAAAGAAATGAAAAGGGCGATAAAATTGTCACATTAATTTTTTTTTTTTTTTGGCCTCAACACATTAATTTGTTTGGATGATGCTAAAGGAGGAAAAAAAGGGAAAAAAATGACTATTGTTTGGTTGCCTAATTTTTATTGAGAAAAATATAAAATAATATGAACTATTAATCTTCATTCCGCATCAAAATCCATAATTTTAAAAGAAATTATAACAGCTCATATCTAATAAAATTAAAATTACTCTACATTTTCCATAAAATCTTTGGGCAAAATATGACTACCACCCCAATATTCCTTTTTAATCCGATTAATCTTCATTCATTTAATTATCACATAGAGATACAATAAAAAAAATTAAAATATTGACAAATTAATGTGAGTTGATTGAAATAGTTTACCATATCTTTTTATTACCCCTTAATTCTTGGATTGAGATTAAGGGAGGGGAAGGAAAAGGGAAGTGAATGGAGAGGAGGGGAATGGAAGGGAAAAAGAGGGCAAGAGAGGTGAAAATTTTCATGTTCTTTGGATAATAGTTAGTGCGGGGAGGGGAAGGGAAGGGATGTAAAATTTTAAAGTTATTTAATTATATTGTTATTTCATATAAGTTTTTAATGAAAAAATAGATTAATTTAGATATTTAGATATTTTATTTTTATTCTGCCCCAATTCAGGATTTAGGAAAAGGACTTTAGGGGGAATGGAGGTAAAACTTCTCCCTCCCTTTCCCTTCACCTCCTTTAAAAATGAGAAAACCAAATAAGATTAAAAAAAACACCTCAATTCATTTCCTTCCATCTCAAACTAAACAACCAGTTAAGCAGGCCAGTAAGACTTTGTAAATAAATAATTATATTTAGATACTTCTATTATTAAATGAACTTATTTGAATAGAACTGAATTAATTAGCTATTTCTATTAAGACAAAATTTTCTCCTATTTCCCCTCCCTTTAATTTTTTTTTAGAGCTATCAATTTGTGTTGGGTGGGGCCAGCTTGACAAGGAGATGGTGCGCGATAGGATGCAACCAGGGATGGAACGCATTGTCTGCGATTTTCCCATGCAATTAATTTAAAGACCAATTATCAAATACGCAATTCGTTCTTAGACGTCTCCTTGAGGAATAGTCAAATTATGTCTCAAATCAACACCGGGTCAACCTCGAAAGCCCACACGATTTGAGCTGATTTAAAAATAATAACAATATTAGGTTGAGCAGAAACTATATTTAGATTATCTTAAATTCAAAACTTTGATTAATTCTAACTAATTTGTGTTTGAGTAAGTTGACTTACTAATAAGAGCTAAAATCTCTACATTTATATTAAAAAATTCTCTCGACATATATATATATATATTATGATTATAAGACTTAAACCTTCTTATTTTAAAATAAGAGATATTTAACTAATTGAATTAGGTCAGGTAATTTATGACATAATACAGTAACCTAGTATAATAGAATACGGAGTTAGACATGTTCAAGTTGAGTATTAACATATTTTATATCTAAGTGTGTGAATATGGGTTAAATTTGTATAACACGACAATATATTATTAAATACATTTAATGTATTTAAGTGTGTGTTGAAAATTTTAACCCATTTAACATATCTAAATATATATTTACCGTATTTATCATGTTAATTATATTAATAATACATTTAAGTTATATAGAATAAATGGTTATATTACATCATCTCATAATTAAAATAAATATGCATTTACCGTATGTAACATATTTAAATAAATGTGTTAATATGGGCTGAATTTTTGTAACCCAACAAAGTATGATTAAACTCATTTAATTAAATGTGTTTTAAGTGTATATTTAATTTTTAACCCATTTATTATTTCTAAATGTATATTTATCATATCTATCTTGTTAATTATATTAATTGTATATTGTGTAAACACATTTAAATTATATATGTTAAATGAATCTTATTATATAAACTCATCATTTAGATTGGTTACTATCCAATTAGACATTTCTAACTTATTTAATAAATATATCGTATATGAATTAATAATTTTATGATATAAACCGATTTAGATAACATACACTACCAACAAATATTGCCTTCAAAATGATGGGAGGATAGTTAAATCAAACCTTAATATTGCCGACACCAGATACCCATGTCCATACCAAAAGGCATGGGCCCGATATCTCTTCCTCTTCCTCGCCTTGAGCATTCCATCTTTAACATTCTCCACTTCTTCCTCCTTCTCACCTACCTTGCAGGTCCAATCACTTATCCGGCGAGAGCCGCCTCCCCGTCCCCCTCGGACTGCTATGATCTCTGCTCCCCTTTTTCTTGTGGCGACATCAATTTCACCTTTCCATTCTCTGACTCGGAGAAGTCTGATCTCGGCCTCTTCAGTTGCGGCCTTCCCGGATACCAGATCAGCTGTGATAAGTCCTCTTCTGGCGGCCCCAGCCTCATGCTCACGGGGCGATCTTACCGGGTCAAGGTCTTCTCCTCGGGACAGGAAAATAGGTTCATTGTGGTCTCCGACACTCTACTTGTCAACGGTCTAAAAGCAGGGTCATGCGATTTGCTCCAAAACCTTACCATAGAGCAGGGTGTAAACCTCAGCCTTCCCCAGTGGAATCAGAACTTGACCTTCCTCCAGTGCTCCAATGGATCATCACTCCCACCTGGGTCTCTCGAAATGGTGCGCGCCTCCTAACTTCTTGCTGATTACGGAATTTGACATTTAGCACCATGATTTTCATGCTTCTCTTGATATGCTTTCCTTTCTTTTCCGAATCTTCAGTCGAGCCCTCCCATTCTCAATGATTTATAGTTCTGATAGCTTCATGCGATTGTTGTGTCCTGATAGCGTCAACAAGTTCCAGATCAAATGAAGCGCTGATAAAGGAAAGGAATTATTTTAGGAACCAGAAGGATATTTTGATAGGGGGGAAAAACACTGAAATATTAAAATCTTTTTTTTTTTTGGGTCCCCTCTTCCATCACTCTTCTTAATAGGCGGTGATTAATCGGAACTGCAGCGATGGCAGAAAGCTCTACCTTATGGTGAACGCGAGCGACATAAAGTCAAAAAAGCCAGGGCAGAGTGTGATTACCGCTCCAAAGGATTGCAGACTCGTTTCATTGCCTGTTTCCAGTGCCGTATTGACTAGTAGTCTGCTGCTGAACACTAGTAGTGCTGGCGATGATCGGTGGGAACTGCTCCTGAATGCGGTGAGCGACGGGTTCCTACTCCAATGGCTGCAGCCGGAGGACTGCGACAGCTGCATTGCAAAAGGTGGGAGGTGCGGGCTCAGCAGGGAATCAGACAAGGTTTCCTGCTTCTCTAAGGACGGATGCGGGTAAGTTCTAGCTACATAACCACCGACTAGAGCACATGCAAATCGTTACTTGATCATATTAAAATTCTTCGTGGCAATAGACCGCCTAAGTATTAACTCAAGAAGTTAGCAATCCACCTAATTATAAAGGCCGAGTAATATATATATATATATATATATATGTAGTAGATGAATTACTATTTTTTAAGTAAAATCTCATCATACAATAGATCACAAAAAATCATAGTTGTTTAGATCCAATGGATTGAACGAGTGCGTGAGGCGATGTGACATTCTTGACATATCATTAAATTTTAAATAAAATTATTTATCAGAAAATTTTTAGATAAATTTGATTGATTTTATATTAGATGTCATATTAAAATTTAATAAAAAAATTATTAAATATAAAAGAGTTCATCTTAAAAATTTTATATAATATTTGAACATGTTATAGAATTTCAGCTCCATGGAGTTTGTGAAATCAAATCAAAGAAAAAGAGTTTTGAGAAGTAGGATAATTAAATACCATCATATATTTATTTTAACTTTTAACTAAATATTGATCTAACCTCTTTGCAAATCAATTGGAATTTCACCCCTTAAACGTTTTTTTATTAGTATTTTGGCCCTTAAACTTAATTCCGAGATTCCGTAATTACCACTTTTGTTTTCGACATCTGACTTCTTCTCAACATGTCCCTTTCATGCACCGGCGTCCACTCCACTGTGAGAAGATTTTTCTACACGTTATATTTATTATGATCTTGAAAACGATATCGCATACATTTCAAATTTGACCTTATTAGGCACAGACTTGTCTAAGGCTGTAGTTGATTCGATTTGGCATTGGGTAGTGAAGATCGAAGTTTGAAATTTTAATTAATTGATTAAATGAATAAGCGGTTAAATGGTTATATCTTTTATATACATTAATGAGATTAAATCGCATTAACCAGTTTTAATTTTTTTTTTTTAAAAAGTCTGATATCGTGTGGTGTGTTGTCTTCAAGAGGGAAAGTATGTATTCGTACTTATATGTCCACACCATCCTATAAGATTTAGTCAAATTTTACTTTATACTTTGTCATCCAATCTCATACTTTTGTTTACGCTTAACATTTATTTTTTGATTTTATTTTTTATTTAATAATAGAAAATATGGTGTATATATATATACTTATTTTTATTAGTTAGTATCACCAAATAAGTATGTCACATGATCACACCATTGCACATGATACCTTTTCCTTCAAGAGGCAGGGATGCCTATGTCAGGAGAAAATTCTTTACTAACCCTATCTCGTTTTTTGATATCATGAGTTAACAATAAAATTAGGGTTGATTTCTAAATTAAGCACCAACTTTGGTCATTCTCTCAAATTTATCAGGAATTTTTATGTATTATAATCATAAATCAACTATATGTTATTTATCAAATTTAACATAATGATGTTTTTCTATCAAGTTATTTTATATGTCACTATATTACATAAATATCACATAAGTTACTGTTAGTCACATCAATAAAATTAAGGTTGATATTTCAATTAAGCACAAAATATGATCAAAATTTTAAATTTAGCAAAAAACTTTTTGTATATTCCAATTAGATATTAAATTTATTTTGTTTATTGATTTTAGCATGATATTTATTTTTCGTCAAATCATTTTACGTGACAGGTTAATTTTGCTAATATGACTAAAAGCATCTTATGTGACATAGTGCCATTAGGATAACTTGATGGGAAAATGAGCGACATATTAAATATGATAAATGGTATATAATTTATGTCTAATTAGAATACATGAAAATGTTTATGTTAAATTTGAAAAAATTATCAAAATTCATACTTAATTAACATATTAACCCACAAAATTAACATGTCATGTAGGGTGATTTAAAATCAATAAATAATGCATAATCGAAATATGTGAAAAGATTTTTGTTAAAT
>CXYZ01006789.1:64243-75830 GCA_900006705.1 Sonneratia caseolaris
TCCAAAGTTTGAATTTATATATTTTCAATAGTTGGATTTTTTTTTACAATTACTATAGTTGAAATTTCTTTTCTTGAATTGAAAAAAAAGTCCTTTTGACATTAAAATTACAGCAATTAATTGAGTAACAATAATCGGACTCTAGTGAGTTTATCCTGTACTCTCGTAGGTTAGGCAAGCTCAACTAGCAAATATTTTTTTAATCACCAATCTAATATGATACTTTAATCATTGGAGTAAATTAGTTTATTTATTCTCACCATATCACTGTGACCATTTAGGACTTTTCAAGAAAGCGACTTGGGGTCGGCAGAGCAAAACATGTCATCAAACATTGTCGTCCTACGTTGTGTTTGGATTGATAGACTTGGAGAGGATGGTAGGGTGGGGCTAAGGATTGTTATGGAAGGGTGAGGAGGCAGGGGTGATGAAGGGACCATGAATGCCTCCCTTATTTGAATAGTGTCATGGAAGGGTGGAGAATATTTTCATTCTTTGGATATCCACGAAGAAAAGTGTTAAAGAGTGAAAATCGACTATTATACCATTGATAATCCTCTCTTATTATATTATATTAGAGAATTTATTATAATTTCACCAATTATCTCTCTTTATTCGCAGATCGGATGGATAAGAAGTATGAATGTTGGAGGGTTATATAGGGATAATTTATTTCTCAATAATCACAGAACGAAGATGTATTTTTTTTCGGCGATAAACCTCCTAATTTTCCTGAATAATAAAAAAGATAGAGATAATTTATTGAGCTGTATTTTTTTATCGAAAATTTGACGTGGTACCACCACACGATGAAGATGACATGTAGGCTTAGATGACCTCTTTCAACTCCGTGCAACCGGGAATCCTTTCATAGCTAAGCTTCCAAGAAATTGACATGCAATGGTGTTCGAGATTGGAAGCTTATAGGGTAGTTGCATTATCCTCATGGCATGACACATGATTATAAATCAGTATATGTATCAACCAGAACGAAACCGAAGTATATACTCTATTATGATCATAGCTCTATCTCCTCCCCAGTGGTTGATCACTCCATTTCTCACTGCTCATTTCTCTTCAATCATGCAGGCAGACGAAGCCGAATAAGCGGGCGATTATAATTGGTATGCATTTGTACTCTCGTATTAACATCGGAACGGCTGAATTGTGTGCGCATACTACGCACATTCCTTTGCTTATGCGATATGTGGTAATTTTAGAGGCTCTGGTTTGATTTAATGAGTTTCAATTCACTCTGTTTGCAAAGCAAACCGATTATTCGCGGATTGGACCAGACAATACATGCCTGCAGCCTTCCTACAAGTTAGAGAGATCATTTCACGTCGACTAATATTTTTATAGGCAAAGAAATCTATAGACGTATCAGTTGTCTCTATAGGATCAGTTGGAATTGTACCTTTAAAGATATTCGTCTTTTTCCTGTTTCCAGGTAGCATCAGGAGGCTCCTTGCTCCTCATGGCTCTATCTCTCTCTACTCATCTTCAAGATGAAAATTTCCCTATTTGAGAGGTTAAACCTCACTAAGGACAAGCCCATGAAAGATAGGGTCGACACCAAGAACTTCATCAAAACTTATCGGTCAACCCTGGTGACCAGTTACTCGTACAAGGAAATAAAGAAGATGACTGATTCCTTCAAGGACAAACTTGGTGAAGGTGGCTATGGCTGAGTTTATAAGGGAAGACTACAAGACGGGCGTCTTGTTGCTGTCAAAGTGCTTGATAAGTCCAATAGTGAATGTCAGGACTATATCAATGAAGTTGCTACGATAGGTAGGATTCACCATGTTAACATCATTAATTTGTTCGGCTTCTGCTTGGAAGGATCAAAGCAGGCTCTTGTCTACGAGTACATGCCCAATGGGTCTCTTGGGGACGTGCTAAGCAAAAGAGGGGCAAGCCTTTCTCTTGGAATGGAGAAATTGCTTGAAATCGCCGTAGGAATCGCTCATGGAATCACGTACTTGCACAGAGGTTGTGAATCTCGAATCTTGCACCTTGATATAAAGCACCAAAATATATTGCTCGACCAGGACTTCACACCTAAGATCTCCGACTTTGGCCTAGCAAAGGTTTACTCCCGTCACAGAAGTGCTGTCACGCTGACAGGTCCTAAAGGGACCTATGGATTCATTGCTCCAGAGATATTCATGCGAAATCTTGGGAACCCCTCTGACAAGTCCGACGTCTATAGCTTCGGGATGTTGCTGCTTGAGATGGCTGGGGAGAGGACTAGCAATNGTTGCTACGATAGGTAGGATTCACCATGTTAACATCATTAATTTGTTCGGCTTCTGCTTGGAAGGATCAAAGCAGGCTCTTGTCTACGAGTACATGCCCAATGGGTCTCTTGGGGACGTGCTAAGCAAAAGAGGGGCAAGCCTTTCTCTTGGAATGGAGAAATTGCTTGAAATCGCCGTAGGAATCGCTCATGGAATCACGTACTTGCACAGAGGTTGTGAATCTCGAATCTTGCACCTTGATATAAAGCACCAAAATATATTGCTCGACCAGGACTTCACACCTAAGATCTCCGACTTTGGCCTAGCAAAGGTTTACTCCCGTCACAGAAGTGCTGTCACGCTGACAGGTCCTAAAGGGACTTATGGATTCATTGCTCCAGAGATATTCATGCGAAATCTTGGGAACCCCTCTGACAAGTCCGACGTCTATAGCTTCGGGATGTTGCTGCTTGAGATGGCTGGGGAGAGGACTAGCAATGCAGAGACGAATAAAGGCTCATCATCAGCTGAAGCTTATTTCCCAGAGTGGATCTACGACAGGCTTAGAAAAGAGAAAACCAGCATCAAGAGTTCCCATTCTGTGGTGGAGGAAGACTGTTTAGCGTCACGGAAAATGCTGATGGTCGGTCTCTGGAGCATTCAAGTGAATCCTAGAGACCGACCCTCAATGGCAATGGTGGTGGAGATGTTAAGTAGTAGTATCGAGGTCCTAGAAATGCCCCCAAAGCCTTTCTTCTTCTCCCCTCCATTTATGCAGCAGGAGGAAGAACATTGTTCCGATGGCGCAGTAAGCAGCAATTCATTACCCCTCGGGCTTGAGTCGTAATCTTGTACATATGGAATCTGGAGCTTGAGTTAGAGCAATTTCTACAGCTATTGCTACTATCATTACGGTCATTAGGTTAGTGCGAAATTTGTTTGTCCTGCGGAGGACATTTGGCTTACTAGAACAGGGCTGCCACTGGATGTTCCGACCGAAATAGTAAGATGACCTCCATTAAAACAACTCTTGAGGTCGTGGAATGGGACCGATCCCTTGTAATGGTGCCAAGAGTATGCGTTTTTGCTAAAAATAGCGATTGCTCCAGTTAAGTTAGGCATGTCAATTCTGACTGACATAGCCCAAACGGCCCAACATCCCCTGCCAGCCCGAGATTATTTGTACAGACCGTGCCTCAGGCGGCCCGGCCCAGCCCAATACAAATTACCCGTGTTTAAAAATGTATAATAAATATCTTAAAATAGACTAAATTAAATAAAGTAGCCCAATTTCTACAATAAATTAAATGATTAAATTGAAATAAATTTTAAAAATAATTTTTGTAATATAAGTATTGGTGGAAAAATTATTCCAAGCCAATGGTCCCATACGTATTAATGAAATCAAATTAGTCATGATTCGTGGATCACATTGTGTGAATTATGAAAAAAGTTGGTGATAAAAAAATCAATTCGATAAAATATTAATATATCTAAAAAAAAATTCGTTTAAACTATTAATACTATGTCAAGTCCACAATTGTTACAAAGGATACAATTACCAAAGTCTATCAACTAAACTCCTCAAAAGTCACAACTACAATAACTAAGATTCAAGAGTTTAATAATAAAAAAAACCATATAATAATCTCTCATTTTCATTACTCATTCCTATTGTGCCTCAACAGCTTGATTAGCATGCGGTGTAGTTCATCCCATTGCCTCAACAACTCAGTCTCTATCATTGCTGTCTATTACAAACATGAGACCTTGAGTGCCTTGAATGTATTGCCTACATAATGGGTGTATGTATAAAAGGTAGTCCACAATGTTATAGACTAAAGTTTTTCAAAAGAGAAAGAGGAAATAATTAATAATTGATGGATAAGAAAATGGAAATTAATCAAACTTCAGAACTTATCTTAATCACCGACATTCCATATAGTGAAACTAATATTTTTGTACTCCATAGTTTTCATATTAAAACTTGTAGATTAAATGAGTGCAAAAACTAATAATATGGGGGAAAAAAAGAGGCTAAATGCAGTAATACATGCAATTAGCTAAAAACTGATGGTAATGCAAATCTACTCAACAAGATGTGATGGAAAATGAATGCTATTAATTAATATAGGTACCAATAAAGGGACAATTCATAAAAATGCTCTTCAATGTAAAAACTATAAGCATTTAGTCTCAATTTCCATGATTTCTCATTTAACCTTGCGAGAACAACACACACCCATACAGCCTCTGTGAATAGATCACTAAGGTATTCTATTTTTATACTTATGATCCCTAACAGCTTTCAAACTTTAACAAAAAATTCACTTAGAAGGTAGAATGTTGCTTCCCTTCAGTTCCTTGGGGTATCTTTCTTTAATGTGAAAATAACACGTTTCCAAAGACCAAGATAACACATATCATGCTCGTTGTGACACTCTCTCCCCAAAAGGAAAGTGCTACCATTGGTTGAATTTACAAATAGAAAATTTGCAAATTTGCCAAAAATATTAGACACTTATATCAGCACTACATGAAGTATTTGCACTTGAAACAATTTAAGAAATGAAAAAAGATAAAATAAAATACGCAGGGCATTAACTTGTCTACTTAGTAGTATCCATAACAAATCTTGTACAATTGGATAAAAGCAACATTATAAAGTATTCACAACATGAATTAAATAAAATTTGTTTTGGGTCCAAGTAGGTCTTATAATTATGGCCATAAAGGAAGAGGTTAATACTTGAGAGTACTCATAAAAAAGATTCGACAGCCCCTCACGAGCTACATGATTGAGAGATCATGTATTATCACCATCAAATAGTCCGTCGTAAGCCCAATCCACAAACTCAAACTTGTACCGTCGGTCCAAAACAACTATTGTGGCTTCATACTACATTGAAGGGACCAACACTTTTTGAACTTTACAGTCATTCAACTAGCCATTCCCCTCAATGAATCATCATCAGAATTACACTTAGTCCTCAAATTATGATAACCGTAACATGTATTATTTGGCCCTGTGCACCAATTAAGAAGAAGACATTTGGTGGAGTTGTATCATCATACGAACTACATATATGTATTATTGCATAAAACTCAACTAACTATTAGGTGATACTCATCATCCAATTCTAATATTTCTTTTGTATTTGATAGTTCACCTTTTCTTTTTTCTTCTCTTTTTTGGGTAGGTTTTAGGAGTTTTTTATACTAATTAAAAGCATCATATTTACCAAAAGAAAAAATTTACAGTAAATATCATTTCTTATAATTTAATATTATATATTTTAAAATAAATTTTCAAATCTTATACACTCAATTCAGTAATATATTTGAGTACCATCGACCACACCCTATTATTGCTGCACTAAAATGGACGTAACGCCATTTGTTCCAGTCGATGTATCAGTTTTCTTGGCTCGCATCGTATTTTGAATCTTAGATGGCACTATAAAATTATTTTTTATTTTAAAAAAGTATTATAATTACCTTTTACCCTTTAATGTCCATTAAATATTCGAAACGATGCCACTGTCCTTCAAAACCCTTCAAACCCCCGCCGCCCATTCCTTCGTTCCCCCAATTTTGCCCCTCTAATTTTTTTACCTGCANAAACCTCCTAATTTTCCTGAATAATAAAAAAGATAGAGATAATTTATTGAGCTGTATTTTTTTATCGAAAATTTGACGTGGTACCACCACACGATGAAGATGACATGTAGGCTTAGATGACCTCTTTCAACTCCGTGCAACCGGGAATCCTTTCATAGCTAAGCTTCCAAGAAATTGACATGCAATGGTGTTCGAGATTGGAAGCTTATAGGGTAGTTGCATTATCCTCATGGCATGACACATGATTATAAATCAGTATATGTATCAACCAGAACGAAACCGAAGTATATACTCTATTATGATCATAGCTCTATCTCCTCCCCAGTGGTTGATCACTCCATTTCTCACTGCTCATTTCTCTTCAATCATGCAGGCAGACGAAGCCGAATAAGCGGGCGATTATAATTGGTATGCATTTGTACTCTCGTATTAACATCGGAACGGCTGAATTGTGTGCGCATACTACGCACATTCCTTTGCTTATGCGATATGTGGTAATTTTAGAGGCTCTGGTTTGATTTAATGAGTTTCAATTCACTCTGTTTGCAAAGCAAACCGATTATTCGCGGATTGGACCAGACAATACATGCCTGCAGCCTTCCTACAAGTTAGAGAGATCATTTCATGTCGACTAATTTTTTATAGGCAGAGAAATCTATAGACGTATCAGTTGTCTCTATAGGATCAGTTGGAATTGTACCTTTAAAGATATTCGTCTTTTTCCTGTTTCCAGGTATTGCATCAGGAAGCTCCTTGCTCCTCATGGCTCTATCTCTACTCATCTTCAAGAAGAAAATTTCCCTATTTGAGAGGTTAAACCTCACTAAGGACAAGCCCATGAAAGATAGGGTCGACACCGAGAACTTCATCAAAACTTATCGGTCAACCCTGGTGACCAGTTACTCGTACAAGGAAATAAAGAAGATGACTGATTCCTTCAAGGAGAAACTTGGTGAAGGTGGCTATGGCTGAGTTTATAAGGGAAGACTACAAGACGGGCGTCTTGTTGCTGTCAAAGTGCTTGATAAGTCCAATAGTGAATGTCAGGACTATATCAATGAAGTTGCTACGATAGGTAGGATTCACCATGTTAACATCATTAATTTGTTCGGCTTCTGCTTGGAAGGATCAAAGCAGGCTCTTGTCTACGAGTACATGCCCAATGGGTCTCTTGGGGACGTGCTAAGCAAAAGAGGGGCAAGCCTTTCTCTTGGAATGGAGAAATTGCTTGAAATCGCCGTAGGAATCGCTCATGGAATCACGTACTTGCACAGAGGTTGTGAATCTCGAATCTTGCACCTTGATATAAAGCACCAAAATATATTGCTCGACCAGGACTTCACACCTAAGATCTCCGACTTTGGCCTAGCAAAGGTTTACTCCCGTCACAGAAGTGCTGTCACGCTGACAGGTCCTAAAGGGACCTATGGATTCATTGCTCCAGAGATATTCATGCGAAATCTTGGGAACCCCTCTGACAAGTCCGACGTCTATAGCTTCGGGATGTTGCTGCTTGAGATGGCTGGGGAGAGGACTAGCAATGCAGAGACGAATAAAGGCTCATCATCATCAGCTGAAGCTTATTTCCCAGAGTGGATCTACGACAGGCTTAGAAAAGAGAAAACCAGCATCAAGAGTTCCCATTCTGTGGTGGAGGAAGACTGTTTAGCGTCACGGAAAATGCTGATGGTCGGTCTCTGGAGCATTCAAGTGAATCCTAGAGACCGACCCTCAATGGCAATGGTGGTGGAGATGTTAAGTAGTAGTATCGAGGTCCTAGAAATGCCCCCAAAGCCTTTCTTCTTCTCCCCTCCATTTATGCAGCAGGAGGAAGAACACTGTTCCGATGGCGCAGAAAGCAGCAGTTCATTACCCCTCAGGCTTGACAGCAATGAGTCGTAATCTTGTAGATATGGAATCTGGAGCTTGAGTTAGAGCAATTTCTACAGCTATTGCTACTATCATTACGGTCATTAGGTTAGTGCGAAATTTGTTTGTCCTGCGGAGGACATTTGGCTTACTAGAACAGGGCTGCCACTGGATGTTCCGACCGAAATAGTAAGATGACCTCCATTAAAACAACTCTTGAGGTCGTGGAATGGGACCGATCCCTTGTAATGGTGCCAAGAGTATGCGTTTTTGCTAAAAATAGCGATTGCTCCAGTTAAGTTAGGCATGTCAATTCTGACTGACATAGCCCAAACGGCCCAACATCCCCTGCCAGCCCGAGATTATTTGTACAGACCGTGCCTCAGGCGGCCCGGCCCAGCCCAATACAAATTACCCGTGTTTAAAAATGTATAATAAATATCTTAAAATAGACTAAATTAAATAAAGTAGCCCAATTTCTACAATAAATTAAATGATTAAATTGAAATAAATTTTAAAAATAATTTTTGTAATATAAGTATTGGTGGAAAAATTATTCCAAGCCAATGGTCCCATACGTATTAATGAAATCAAATTAGTCATGATTCGTGGATCACATTGTGTGAATTATGAAAAAAGTTGGTGATAAAAAAATCAATTCGATAAAATATTAATATATCTAAAAAAATATTCATTTAAACTATTAATACTATGTCAAGTCCACAATTGTTACAAAGGATACAATTACCAAAGTCTATCAACTAAACTCCTCAAAAGTCACAACTATAATAACTAAGATTCAAGAGTTTAATAATAAAAAAACTATATAATAATCTCTCATTTTCATTACTCATTCCTATTGTGCCTCAACAGCTTGATTAGCCCATTGCCTCAACAACTCTGTCTCTATCATTGCTGTCTATTACAAACATGAGACCATGAGTGCCTTGAATGTAATGCCTACATAATGGGTGTATGTATAAAAGGTAGTCCACATTGTTATAGACTAAAGTTTTTCAAAAGAAAAGGAGGAAATAATTAATAATTGATGGATAAGAAAATGGAAATTAATCAAACTTCAGAACTTGTCTTGATCACCGACATTCCATATAGTGAAACTAATATTTTTGTACTCCATAGTTTTCATATTAAAACTTGTAGATTAAATGAGTGCAAAAACTAATAATATGGGGGAAAAAAAGAGGCTAAATGCAGTAATACATGCAATTAGCTAAAAACTGATGGTAATGCAAATCTACTCAACAAGATGTGATGGAAAATGTATGCTATTAACATAGGTACCAATAAAGGGACAATTCATAGAAAATGCTCTTCAATGTAAAAACTGTAAGCATTTAGTCTCAATTTCCATGATTTCTCATTAACCTTGCGAGAACAACACACAACCATACAGCCTCTGTGAATAGATCACTAAGGTATTCTATTTTTATAATTATGATCTCTAACAGCTTTCAAACTTTAACAAAAAATTCACTTAGAAGGTAGAATGTTGCTTCCCTTCAGTTCCTTGGGGTATCTTTCTCTAATGTGAAAATAACATGTTTCCAAAGACCAAGATAACACATGTCATGCTCGTTGTAACACTCTCTCCCCCAAAGGAAAGTGCTACCAGTGGATGAATTTACAAATAGAAAATTTGCACACTTGCCAAGAATATTAGACAGCTAATATTAGCACTGCATGAAGTATTTGCACTTGAAACAATTTAAGAAATGAAAAAAAATACGCAGGGCATTAACTTGTCTAGTAAGTAGTATATAACAAATCTTGTACAATTGGATAAAAGTAACATTACAAAGTAATCAAAACGTGAATTAAATAAATTTTTTTTTGGGTCCAAGTACGTCTTATAATTATGGCCATAAAGGAAGAGGTTGATACTTGAGAGTACTCATAAAGAAGATTTGACAGCCCCTCACGAGCTTGATGATTGAGAGATCATGTGTTATCAACCATCAAATAGTGCGTCGTAAGCCCAATCCACAAACTCAAACTTGTACCGTCGGTCCAAAACAACTATTGTGGCTTCATACTACATTGAAGGGACCAACACTTTTTGAACTTTACAGTCATTCAACTAGCCATTCCCCTCAATGAATCATCATCAGAATTACACTTAGTCCTCAAATTATGATAACCGTAACATGTATTATTTGGCCCTGTGCACCAATTAAGAAGAAGACATTTGGTGGAGTTGTATCATCATACGAACTACATATATGTATTATTGCATAAAACTCAACTAACTATTAGGTGATACTCATCATCCAATTCTAATATTTCTTTTGTATTTGATAGTTCACCTTTTCTTTTTTCTTTTCTTTTCTCGGGTAGGTTTTAAGAGTTTTTTATACTAATTAAAAACATCATATTTACCAAAAGGAAAATTTTACAGTAAATATAATTTCTTATAATTTAATATTATGCATTTTAAAATAAATTTTCAAATCTTCTATATTAATTCAGTAATATATTTGAGTCCATGCACCACACCATATTACTGCTACACTAAAATGGACGTAACCCGTGTGTTCCAGTCGATGTATCAGTTTTCTTGGCTCGCATCGTATTTTGAATCTTAGATGGCACTATAAAATTATTTTTTATTTTAAAAAAGTATTATAATTACCTTTTACCCTTTAATGTCCATTAAATATTCGAAACGATGCCACTGTCCTTCAAAACCCTTCAAACCCCCGCCGCCCATTCCTTCGTTCCCCCAATTTTGCCCCTCTAATTTTTTTACCTGCAAAGCAGCACGAGGGAAGTTTTGTCGATAGATAAGTAACACGAAGACGTCTTGAGGAAATCTATTGGCTGAAATCATTTACAATTTTAGACAACATGCTCGATTTAGAGTAAAATTGCATTAGAGGCTTTGAATGAGATTGAAATTCGAGTTTTATTTCTAAAAATTATTAGCACTACTTAATATTCCCAGTGGTTGGTGACTTAGAAGAAGCGATGTTAGCCTATTGGCTATCAATTTGGGGGGTTGGAATCAAGGAAACGGAGGGTTGAGGATAGAATTGGACTGTACTTATTTCTTATTCTTTTTTGATAGTTTGTATTGTTGTGTTATAGGATGATTTATACCAGAACTCAGTTGCTATTCTGTTAGTCCCAATTATACTCTGTTTCTGTTCTGTTACGCCCAACAATCCCAATCGTCTCACTCCCCATTATTCCCTAGCGGATTCCTCATTCTTTTGTTTTGTTACATTTGCATCCTACTCAGGGAACCTTGTCCCTAAGGTTCATGTAAGGGAAGCGAAGTTGCAGATCGTGGAGATACTCCCAGGAGGCATCTTCTGTTGAGGAGTTCGACTAGTGGGTAAGGACTTGGGTTGCAGCCACCTTGCCACGTTTTACGAGCCTTCTGTCGAGAATGGCTAGTGGAACCGGGCACTCCTCCGTGGTGAAGTGTACCGAAATGGGTGTAACCTACTGAGGGGGCCTCGAGGCTCCTTTTAATAGTGAAACGTGGAAGACGGGGTGGATCTTTGCGACAGCTGGTAAGGCAAGTTTGTAGGCAACTGGCCCAACTTGTTCAATGATAAGGAATGGTCTGTAGTATCTAGTTGCCAACTTGGGGTGCCGCTAGGCATGGACGGAGTGCTAGCAGTAGTTTTGTAATTTGAGGTACACCCAACTGCCCTCAGTGAAGGTTCTATTTGTTTGTCGATTGTTAGCTTGAGTTTTCTTCCGATTTTGGGCACGTTGCAGCTAAAGCTGCAAGTTAGCCATGAAAGCTTCTCGTTCCAAGAGCCGTCTGTCAACAACGTCAATGGAGGAGTCCTCAGGGACATAACGGACGTGTAACGAGGGGGGGG
>CXYZ01006789.1:94330-179153 GCA_900006705.1 Sonneratia caseolaris
GACTTATCACTTTGATTCTCTAGCTCGTGGGATTCTTCGTGTGGCGTCCTCCTTGATTTGCAACTTTGGTTCTTGCCTCGTTAGGTAACGGGTCAAAGTTCATTATTTTCAAACTTGTTCTTTGCAGTTCTTGGGGTTCTTTTCCACATTCGATTTGGGTCTTATTGCAAGTTGGTGACGTTCTTATCATATTTGATATTGGGTTTCACCATGGGTCGGTAAGGATCACGTCAACCACAACAACAGCCCTTGGTTGATCATGGGGAGATGCCTTGATCGACCACGCTGACAGCTCTTGGTCAACCACAGGCGGTGCCTTGCTCTACCAATGGCGATGCCTTGGTCGACCACGGGCTGTGCCTTGCTCTTCCACGGGCGATGCCTTGCTCTACCACAGGCTGTGCCTTCCTCTATGCTGGGCCATGGCTTGGTCGACCATAGGCTGTGCACTTGATCACTCACGGGCAGTGCCGTGCTCTACCTCGGGCAATGCCTTGCTTGAGCACAGGTTGTGCCTTGCCCAACCATGGGTGATGCCTTGGTTGAGCACGGGCCGTGCCATGCTCTACCAATGACGATGGCATGGTCAACCATGGAGACAGCCCTCGGTCGACCACAAGCAATGGCTTCCTCTGCCATGAGCGATGGCGTGATCGACCACAAAGAGAGCCCAGGTCGACCTTGGGCTGTGCACTCAGTCATTCACAGGCAGTGCCTTGCCCAACCACATGAGATGCCTTGCTCGACCATGGGCTTTGCCATGCTCTACCATCGGTGATGCCTTGCTCGACCATGAGCTGTGCCTTGCTCTACCATGGGCAATCACTTGGCCGACCCCAGGATGAGCCTTGCTCTACCATGGGAGTTACCTTGGTTGACAATGGGTTGTGCCTCACTATTCCACGGGCGATGGCTTGGTTGACCACAGAGACAGCCCTTGGTGGACCACGGGCTGCGCACTCGGTAGCTCATGGGTAGTGCCTTGCTCTACCCCAAGCAATACCTTGCTCCACCATGGGCTGTGCCTTGCTCTACCACAGGCCATAGCTTGGTTGCCATGGGTGTTGTCTTGGTCAATCATGGAGATAGCCCTCGGTCGGCCATGGGGTGTGTGCTCAGTTGCACATGGGCAGTGCCTTACTCTACCACAGTGACAACTCTTTGCCGACCAAAGGCACCGCCTTGCTCTACCGTGGGTGATGCCACGCTCCACCATGGGCAATGGCTTGGTTGGCCATGGGCTGTGCCCTGCTCTACTACAGGTGATTTGGTGGTCAACCATGGGCTATAACTTGCTCTACCATGGGTGATGGCTTGGTTGACCATGGAGACAGCCCCCAGTCGACCATGGGCAGTGCACTTGGTCGCTCATGAACAGTGCCTGGCTCTACCTCGGATGATGCATTGTGTCACAGGGGTCGGACTTCACCCAAAATTTTCCGTTCCTGCGATGGTGCTGAGCAGTGTCCCACACACTCTCAGCCAACCCAAACACACGTAGCAATGCAGCCCGGCGAGGTTTAGCAAAAAAGGGATAGAATTGAACAATGCAAGGTTAGGGCACTCTCCCTTGTATTCACAACCCGGATTCCAAGAACACGCAAAACCCTTACACAACCTTACACATACACGCCAAGCATGTGCCTTGTGCGTCCAGCACTTGCACTCCTCACTTGGACAGGTGAACTTTGCCCCGGGAGTCCACGCTCGGCTTGGAGAGAACTGGAGACAGCATCGCCGGCCTTCCTGGTTCGGCTTTTTGTCACGGAGTCTTCCCTTCACTCTTCCAGTTGTCCCTCTCCTTTGCCTATCTATGTGTGTCTGTGTGTTGGTGTGCTCCTTCCTTCTGCCGACTAGCAGTCCCATTTATCCTTGCAGGGGTAGGTTGCACAGTCCCTGGCAGCCATGCTTCTCCTACCTACCCGAGCAGCAGTTGGTGACTGTAGCAGTTGGATTAACTGCAGAAGTTGGATGGACTAGAGCAGTTGGATTGACTGCTAGCCAGCTCAGTCCTTTGACCGGGAGCCCATGCCCCCACGACTGGAGCCGGTTGAGCCGGTCTAATTGCCACCCGCACTCAGCTCAGTCCTGGGCGTTCGACTGCACCTTAGATCAGCCACTGGTATCAGAGGTGCCGCTCGACCATGAGCGACCTTCCCTAACGGGACTTGCGGGAGCTTAGGGCGTTCCTAGAGCATCCGGATCACCCGTCCTTGAGCGAGTGTTGCGTGAGCACCCGCACGCATGTGGCCTGCCAGCTCACCTTGGAACGAGTCTTGTGAGAGCTTAGGGCATCCCCGTTGCCCACCCTTGAGCGCCTCTTGCGGGAGCAGCCCACGCACATTGCCTGCCAGCCCACCTTGGAGCAAGACTTGTGGGAGAACCCTTAGTCCATGTTGCCTGCCCGCTCGCTCTTCCATACGAACTGATCCTTCGGCAGTCTCCCCTCAATCCTGATCCTGGTTGCCATGAGATCGAGGGCCCGCATAGCAGCCATATCCATATCTGAGCATTAAGGGGCTAACACATTGCTTGATCACAGGATGTGCCTTCCTCCACCAAGAGCAATGTCATGTTTGACCATGGGTCATGCCTTCCTCTGCCATGGGCAATGCCTTGGGTGACCATGGAGACAACCCTTGGTCAGCAACGGGTTGTGCGCTCAGTCACTCATGGGCAGCCCTCGTTGCCTTGTTGGACCATAGCGATAGCCCTTGGTCAACCACTGGCTGGGCCTTGCTATACCACAGTTGATGCCTTGGTTGACAATGGGCTGTTCCTTGCTCTACCATAGACGATGCCATGCTCCACCATGGGCCGTGGCTTTGTCAAACATGGGGTGTGCCTCGCTCTACCATGGGCAACGGCTTGGTCGACCATAGGCTATGCCATTTTCCAGCCTGGGCAATGGCATGGTCGACCATCGTCTATGCCCTACGCTCCTACGGGCAATGCCAAGCTCGACCATAGGCCATGACGTGCTCTACCATGGGCGCTGGCTTGGTTGACCGCGGAGACAACCCTCAACCGCCCCCGGTTTGTGTGCTCGCTTGCTCAAGACAACGCCTGGCCCTACCTAAGGCAATGCCTTGCTCGACCATGAGCTATGCCTTGCTCTACGATGGGCGATGGCTTGGTTGACCGTGGAGACAACCCTCAATCGACCACGGTTTGTGTGCTCGGTTGCTCAAGACAACGCCTGGCTCTACCTTAGGCAATGCCTTGCTAGACCATGTGTGCCTCACTCTACCATGGGCAATGGCTTGGTCGACCATGAAGACAACCCTCGGTTGACCACAGGCTGTGTGCTCGGTCAATCACGGGTAGTGCCTGGCTCTACCATGGGCCATGGCATCTTCAACCATGGGCTGTGCCTCTCTCCACCATGAGCGATGGCTTGGTCGATCAAGGAGAAAGCCCTCGATCGACCACGGGCTGTGCGTTCAGTTGCTCTGGCAGTGCCTGGCTCTACCATGGGCCATGGCTTGGTCGACCATGGAGCCAACCCCTGGTCGACCATGGGTAGTCTGCTCGGTCACTCACGAGCGGTGCCTGGCTTTGCCTTGAGCTGTACCATGCACTACCAAGGGCTGTGCCTTGCTCTACTATAGGTGACGCCTTGCTCAACCACGAGCAGTGCCTTGCACTTCCAAGGGCAATGGCATGTTCGACCACGAGTGCACCTCGCTCTACCACAAGCGATGTCTTGGTCAATCACGGAGATAGCCCTCAGTTGACCACAACCTGCGTACTTGGTTGCTCATGTGCAGTGCCTTGCCCTACCTTGTGTGATGCCTTGCTCGTTGACAGGCTATGCCTTGCCCTACCATGGGTAATGCCTCGCTGGACTGTGGGCTGTTTCTTGGTCTACCATGAGCAATTGCTTTGCTGGCTGTAGGCTGTTCCTTGCTCTACCACCGGCGATGGCCTGCTCAGCCACGACCAGTGCATTGCCCTACCACAGGTGTTGCCATGCTCGACCATGGGCTGTGAGTTGCTATACCATGGGTGATGCCTTGCTGGACCTCAGGTTGCGGCAAAGTGGACCACATTGCCAGGTGAGGGCGGGTGTTGAGATATACGATCCCACATCGATTAAATGAAGAAGATGTTGTAGGCTTATAAGAAGGTCGGGTACCACCACATATTAGCTCAAGCTTTTAAGTGGAAATGGGTCTGATCCCTTATGGGCTCACAATGAATTTAACTTGGTATCAGAGCTAGTGGGCACGCACCTTGCCCGACTTGAGTCTAGAAGCCTAGTTCGTGGTTTGTTGATATAAGCCCAAGCACGGAAGAAAATTGCCCGACTCATGGCTAGTTGTGCCCCTCGTCTGAGATAGGAAGAAGAATACCTGGGTCATAGACAGTTGTTGAGGGTGGGGTTTAATGGCACGTGGCAAAGTGGACCACGTTGCCACGTGAGGGTGGGTGTTGAGATATACGATCCGACATCAATTAAATGAAGAAAATGTTGTGGGCTTATAAGAAGGTTGGGTACTGTCACATATCAGCTCAAGCTTTTAAGTGGAAATGGGCCAGAACCCCTTATGGACTTACAACGAATTTAACAAGCTGTGCCTTACTCATCCATGGGCAATGGTTTGGTCGACCATGGGCAGTGCATTGCTCTACCATGGGTGATGCCTTGGTCGACCATGGAGACTGCCCTCGGTCGGCCACGACGTGTGCACTCGGTTGCTCATGAGCAGTGCCTTGCTCTACCATGGTCATTGCCTTGCCCAACCACAACGACAACCCATAGTAGATTATGGGGAGACGGCTTGATCAACCACAATGACAGCTCTTGGCCGAACACAAGCAGTGCCTTGCTCTACCATTGGTAATGCCTTGGTCAACCATGGGCTATGCCTTGCTCTTCCACTGGTGATGCCTTAATCCACCACGGTTGTGCCTTGCTCTATGATAGGCCATGGGTTGGATGACCACAGCTGTGAACTCGGTTGCTCATGGGTAATTCCGTACTCTACCTCGAGCAATCCCTTGCTTGAACAAGAGCTATGCCTTGCCCAACCATGGGTGATGCCTTGCTCGTGCACGGACTGTGCCATGCTCTACCAAGGGCGATGCCTTGGTCAACCATAGAGACAACCCTCGGTTGACCATGAACAATGCCTTCCTCTGCCACAGGCGATGGTGTGGTTGACCACTAAGAGAGCCCTGAGTAGACCACAGGCTGTGAACTCGGTCACTCACAGGCAGTCCTTTGCAATACCACAGCGATGCCTTGCTCATCCACAGGCTTTGCCTTGCTCTACCAGGGGCGATGCCTTGCTTGACCATGGGCTGTGGCTTACTCTACCATGGCAATCACTTGGCTGACCCCAGGCTATGCCTTGCTCTTCCACAGGCGTTACCTTGGTTCACTATGGGTTGTGCCTTGCTGTTCCGTGGGAGATGGCTTGGTCGACCACGGGTTGTGCCTCAAACTACCAAGGGCCATCACTTGGCCAACCCCAGGTTGTGCCTTGCTATTCCATGGGCGATGGCTTGGTTGACCACGGGCTGTGCATTACTCTACCAAGGGCAATCACTTGGCCGACCTCAGGCTATGCCTTGCTCTTCCATGGGTGTGACCTTGGTCGACCATGGGTTGTGCCTTCCTCTACCATGGGTGATGGCGCGGTCAACCATGGAGAGAGCCGTAGGTCAACCATCAGCTGTGCACTTGGTCAGTCATGGGTAGTCCTTTGCCCTGCCATGTGTGATGCCTTGCTCGACCATGGGTGTGGCTTGCTCTACCACAAGCAATCACTTGGCCAACCCCAGGTTGTGCCTTGCTCCACCACAGGTGATGGCTTGCTTGACCATGGCCCATGTGTTGCTCTACCATGGGCATTACCTTGCTCGACCATGGGTGGTGCCTCACTGTTCCATGGGCAATGCCCTGGTCAACCATGAAGACAGCCCTTGATGGACCATGGGTTGTGCACTCAGTAGCTCTTGGGCAATGCCTTGATCTACCCATGGCGATGCCTCACTCCACCATGGGTTGTGCCTTGCTCTACCACAGAGGCAGCTCTTGGTAAACCAAAGGCAGTGTCTTGCTCTACCACCGGTGGTGCCTTGGTTGACCACGGGTTGTGCCTTGCTCTACCACAGAGGCAGCTCTTGGTAAACCAAAGGCAGTGTCTTGCTCTACCACCGGTGATGCCTTGCTCTCCCACCGGTGATGCCTTTCTTGACCACGGGTTGTGCCTTGCTCTACCACAGAGGCAGCTCTTGGTAAACCAAAGGCAGTGTCTTGCTCTACCACCGGTGATGCCTTGCTCTCCCACCGGTGATGCCTTTCTTGACCACGGGTTGTGCCTTGCTCTACCACAGGCAAGGGCTTGGTCGGCCATGGAGACAGCCCCCGGTCGATCACAGGCAGTGAGCTCAGTCACTCATGAACAGTGTCTGGCTCTACCTCAGATGATGCCTTGCTCAACCACAGGTTGTGCCTTCCTCCGCTAAGGGCAATGTCATGTTCAACCATGGGCTGTGCCTCACTCGGCGATGGGTGATGCCTTAGGAGACCATGGAGACAGCCCTTGGTCGGCAACGGGTTGCGCACTTGGTCACTTAGCAGCGGCGACATACTCTACCACGGCCATTGCCTTGTTCAACCACAGCAATAGCTCTTGGCCGACCACTGGTTGGGCCTTGCTATACCATGGGCGAAGCCTTCGTTGACGATGGGCTATGCCTTGCTCTACCACGGGCAATGCCATGCTCCACCATGGGCTATGGCATGCTCTAACACGGGCGATGGCTTCGTCTACCATGGAGACAACCCTTGGTCGGTGATGGGCTGTGCGCTCGGTTCCTCATGGGCAGTCCTTGGATTTGCCTCGGGCAATGCCTTGCTCTACCACGGGTGATGGCTTGGTCGACTAGGGAGATAGCCCTCAATCAACCACAGTCTATGTGCTTAGTTGCTCAGGGCAGTGCCTATTTCTACCTCAGGCAATGCCTTGCTAGACCATGGGCTATGCCTCGCTCTACCATGGGCAATGGCTTGGTCAACCATGAACACTGCCCTCGGTTGACCACTGGCTGAGTGCTTGGTCAATCATGGGTAGTGCCTGGCTCTACCTCAGGTGATGCCTTGCTCGACCATGTGTTGTGCCTTGCTCTACCACTGGCAATGCCTTGCTCAACCACTGGTTGTGCTTGGCTCTACCATGGCCCATGGCTTCTTCAACCATGGGCTGTGCCTCACTCCACCATGGGTGTTGACTTGGTCGACCATAGAGAAAGCCCTCGGTTGCTCTAGGCAGTGCCTACCTCTACCTCAGGCGATGCCTTGCTCAACCTTGGGCTGTGCCTCACTCTATCACCGGCGATAGCTTGGTTGACCATGGAGAAAGCCCATGGTTGACCACGTGCTGTGTGCTCGGTTGCCCTAGGCAGTGCCTAGCTCTACCTCAGGTGATGCCTTGCTCGACCTTGGGCTGTGCCTTGCTCGACCCTAGGCAATGGCTTGGTCAAACACAGGCTGTGGCTGGCTATACCATGGGTGATGCGTTGCCCGACCCCGGGCTGTGCCTTGCTCTACCACTGGCAATGGCTTGGTTGACCATGCAGACAACCCCTGGTCAACCACAGGCTGCACCTTGCTCTACCAGGGCAATGGCATGTTTGACCATGGATGCGCCTCGCTTTACCATGAGCGATGGCTTGGTCAACCACGGAGATAGCCCTCGGTTGACCACAATCTGTGCAATCAGTTGCTCTTGGGCAGTGCCTTGCCCTACCATGTGTGATGCCTTGCTTGTCGATGGGCTGTGCCTTTCTCTGCCATGAGTGATGCCTTGCTTGACCGTGGGTTGTGCCATGGTCTACCGTAGGCAATCACTTGGCTGACCACGGGCTGTGCCTTGCTCTACCATGGGTGATGCCTTACTTGACCTCGGGCTGTGCCTTACTCTACCATGGGTGATGGCTTGGTTGACCACAGGCAATGCCTCGCTCTACTTGGGTGATGCCTTGGTCGACCATGGAGGTTGCCCTTGGTCGGCCACGGGGTGTGCACTCAGTCACTCACAAGCAGTGCCTTGCTCTATCACCATCGTTGCCTTGCTCTACCACAATGACATCCCTTGGTTGATCATGGAGAGACACCTTGATTGACCATGGCGACAGCTCTTGCTTGACCACAAGCAGTGCCTTGCTCTACCACAGGTGATGCCTTGATCAACCATGGGCAATGCCTTCCTCTACCACGGGCGGTGGCGTGGTTGACCACGGAGAGAGCCCTAGGTCGACCATGGGTTGTGCACTCGGTCACTCATGGGCAGTCCTTTGCCCTACCACATGTGATGCCTTGCTCGACCATGGGTTGTGCCTTACTCTAGCACGGGTAATCACTTGGCCGACCCCAGGCTGTGCCTTGCTCTTCCACGGGCATTTCCTTGGTCAACCATGGGTTGTGCCTTCCTTTGCCATGGGCAATGGCATGGTCGACCACGGAGAGAGCACTAGGTTACCATGGGTGATGCCTTGCTCGACCATGGGCTGTGCCTTCGTCTACCACGGGCAATCACTTGGCAGACCCCGGCTGTGCCTTGTTCTACCATGGGTGATGGCTTGCTTGACCACGGCCTGTGAGTTGCTCTACCATGGGCATTACCTTGCTCGACTGTGGATTGTGCCTTGCTGTTCCACAGGCAATTACTTGGTCAACCATGGAGACAGCCCTCGGTGGACCACAGGCCATACACTTGGTAGCTCCTAGGTTGTTCCTCACTCTACCACGGGCGGTGCCTATGTCAACCACGGAGACAGCCCCTCGGTTGGCCATGGGTTGTGCGGTCAGTTGCTCACGGGCAGTGCCTTGCTCTACCAGTGTTGTTGCCTTGCTTAACCACGGTGATAGCTCTTGGTTGACCATAGGTAGTGCGTTGCTCTTCCGTGGGTGATGCCTTGGTCAAACATGGGCTGTGCCTTCCTCTACCACAGGTGGCGTCATGCTCCACCAGAGGCATTGGCATGGTCGGCCTCAGGCTGTGCCCTCCTCCACTATGGGCAATGCCATGGTCGACCACAGGCGATGGCTTTGTTGACCACGAAGACATCCCCTAATTGATCACAGGCAGTGTGCTCGATCACTCACTAACAGTGTCTGCCTCTACCTTGGGTGATGCCTTGCTAGACCACAAGCTGTGCCTTCCTCTGCCAAGGGCAATGGCATGTTTGACCACAGGCTGTACCTCGCTCTGCCACAGGCGATGCCTTGGGAGACCACGGAGATAGCCCTCGGTCAACCACAGGTTGTGTGCTTGGTTGCTCATGGGCAGTGCCATGTGCTACCACAGTCGTTGCCTTGCTCAACCACGGCGACAGCTCTTAGTCGACCACTTGTAGTGCTTTGCCATACCACAGGCAATGCCTTGGTCAATGACAGGCTGTGCCTTGCTCTACCACAGGCAATGCCATGCTCCATCACGAGTGATGTCATGGTCAACCACGTTCTATGCCTTACTCTACTATGGGCGATGCTGTGCTCGACCACGGGCTGTGCTTTGCTCTACCACGGACGATGCCTTGCTCAACCATGGAGACAACCCTCAGTCGACCACGGGCGATGCCTTTGTGGACCACTGGCTGCGCCTTGCTCCACAATGGGCGATGCCTTGCTCAACCACTGGCTATGACATGCTCTAGCACAGGCCATGGCTTGGTCAACTACAGGCTGTTGCTTTGCTCTACCATGGGTGATGGGTTGGTCAACCACTGAGATAGCCCTTAGATGACCGCGGTCTATGTGCTCGGTTGGTCAGGGCAATGCCTGGCTCTACCTCAGGTGATGCCTTCCTAGACCATGGCCATGCCTTGCTCAACCACCGGGAATGGCTTGGTTGACCACGAAGATAGCCCTCGGTTGACCACAGGTTGAGTGCTCAGTCGCTCAGGGTAGTGCTTGGCTCGACTTTGGGTGATGCCTTCCTCAACCACATGCTGCACCTTGCACTACCGCCAGCGATGCCTTGCTCAACCACCAGCTGTGCCTAGCTCCACCATGGCCCATGGCTTGTTCGACCTTGGGCTATGCCTTGCTCTACCATGGGCAATGCCTTGCTTGACCACAGGCTGTATGCTCAGTTGCTCAAGGCGGTGCCTAGCTCTACCTCAGGTGATGCCTTGCTCAACTACAAGCTGTGCCTTGCTCTACCAGAGGCGCTCACTCAACATCATGTTGTGCCTCACTCTTCCATGGGCAATGGCTTCGTCGAACACGGGCTGTGGCTGGCTCTACCATGAGAGATGCCTTGCCTGAGCACGGGCTGTGCCTTTCTCTACCACTGGTGATGGCTTGGTCGACCATGGTGACAACCCCCGATTGACCACAAGTAGTGCGCTCGGTCACTCACAAGTGGTGCCTGGCTTTGCCACGGGGTGTGCCTTGCTCTACCCTGGGTGACACCTTGCTCGACCATGGGTTGTTNAAGCCATTGCCCTTGGAAGAATAAGGCTCAGGTCGTGGTTGAGCAAGCCAATGCCCATGGTAGAGCAACACACGGGTCGTGGTCGAGCAAGCCATTGCCTGTGGTAGAGCAAGGCACAATATGTGGTCAGCCAAGTGATTGCCCATGGTAGACCAAGGTACAGCTCAAGCTTGTCATCACACGTGGTAGGGCAAGGCATTGCCCGTGAGCAACTGAGTGCACAGCCCATGGTCAACCGAGGGCTGTCTCTGTGCTCAATTGAACCATCGCCCGTGGTAGAGCGAGGCGCACCAGTTGTTGATCATGCCATTGCCCATGGTAGAGCCAGGCACAGCCCGTGGTCAAGCAAGGCATTGCTCGAGGTAGAGGTGGCAAATCATGCTGGCATGGCACAATAAAGGGGAGGGCACGATAAGGGCTGGCCCAAGTATGGCCCTTTAAGATATCGTGTCGGCCTAGCACAATAAGACAGGGGTGGCCCAGGCATAGCTCGATAGCACGATAATATAGTTTGATCATGGCTTATCTACAACTACAAGTGAGCTCACAAATGAGATTTTTTTTTATCCTTCAATATTGTCTAATAGTCTATAAGATATTTTTTATTAATTTCCCTAATTAGACTATTATGTCGGCCTGGCCTAGGGATCATCAAGCCCAGCACGTCCGATAAAATTACCAGGCTATGCCAGCACGACACGATAAGCCCTGGCCCAACATGGTGTTATCGTGCTGGGCCTGATTTTGCCAAGTCTAGCCCAAGGAAGTGCTAGGCATTGCCAGTGAGCAACCAAGCACAAAGCCCGTGCTCGACTATTTTCTGTCTCCATGGTCAACCAAGCCATTTCCTGTAGTAGAGCAAGGCATAGCCCATGGTCAAGCAAGGCATCCCCCGTGGTTGTGCCAAGGCACAACTTGTGGTCGTTCATGGCATCGCCAATGGTAGAGCAAGGTAGTGCCCGTGAACGAACAAGTGTAGAGCTCGTGGTTGCCTAGTAGAGCAAGGCATAGCGAGCAAGGCACATCCCATGGTCAAGCAAGGCACATCCCATGGGCAAGCAAGGCATAGCCCATGGTTGACCAAGGCATCGGCTATGGCAGAGCACGCCACTGCTTGTGGTTGACCAAGAGCTATCACCATGGTCGATCAAGCCATTGCCCCATGATTGACCATGGGCTGTCACTGTGGTTAAGCAAGGCAACAACCGTGGTAGAAGAAGGCACTACCTATGAGTGACCGACCGCACACCCCGTGGCCAACCGAGGGCTGTCTCTGTGGTCAACCAAGGCATCACCCATGGTAGAGTGAGGAACAGCCAGTGCTTGACCAAGCCATTGCCCATGACAAAGTAAGGCGCCACCCAAGGTCAAGCAAAGCATTGCCCATGGTACAGCAAGGCATAGCCCGTGGTCAAGCAAGGCATCACCAAAGGTAGAGCATGGCACAGCCCGTGGTCGAGCAAGGCATTGCTCGTGGTAGGGCATGGCACTGCCCATGACACACTGAGTGTACAGCCCGTGGTCATCCGATGGCTGTCTCCATGGTCGACCAAGCCATCACCCTTAGTAGAGCAAGGCATTGCCGATGGTCAAGCACGGCAACACCCATGGTAGAGCAATGCACCGGCGGGGGTCAAGCAAGCCATCACCCGTGGTAGGGCAAGGCACTACCTATGGTTAGCCAAGTGATTGCCCATGGTAGACCTAGGCATAGGCTGTGGTCGAGCAAGGAACCACCTGTGGTAGACCAAGGCACAGCCCAACATCAAGCAAGCCATCACCCGTGGTAGGGCAAGGCACAGCCTATGTGCAACCAAGTGCACAGCTTATGGTCAACCGAGGGCTATCTCCATGGTCAACCAAGCCATCCCTCGTGGTAGCGCGAGGCACATCCATGGTTGAGCATGCCTTTCCGCTTTGTAGTTCAAGCACAAACCCTTGGTCGAGCAAGGTGTCCCCCAGGGTAGAGCAAGGCACGCCCCGTGGCAAATCCAGGCACCACTTGTGATTTCCCGAGCACACTACTTGTGGTCAATCGGGGGTTGTCACCATGGTCGACCTAGCCATCACCAGTGGTAGAGAAAGGCACAGCCCGTGCTCAGGCAAGGCATCTCTCATGGTAGAGCCAGCCACAGCCCGTGTTCGACGAAGCCATTGCCCATGGAAGAGTGAGGCACAACATGATGTTGAGTGAGCGCCTCTGGTAGAGCAAGGCACAGCTTGTAGTTGAGCAAGGCATCACCTGAGGTAGAGCTAGGCACCGCCTTGAGCAACTGAGCATACAGCCTGTGGTCAAGCAAGGCATTGCCCATGGTAGAGCAAGGCATAGCCCAAGGTCGAACAAGCCATGGGCCATGGTGGAGCTAGGCACAGCTGGTGGTTGAGCAAGGCATCGCTGGCGGTAGTGCAAGGTGCAGCATGTGGTTGAGGAAGGCATCACCCAAAGTCGAGCCAAGCACTACCCTGAGCGACTGAGCACTCAACCTGTGGTCAACCGAGGGCTATCTTCGTGGTCAACCAAGCCATTCCCGGTGGTTGAGCAAGGCATGGCGATGGTCTAGGAAGGCATCACCTGAGGTGGAGCCAGGCATTGCCCTGACCAATCGAGCACATAGACCGCGGTCATCTAAGGGCTATCTCAGTGGTTGACCAACCCATCTCCCATGGTAGAGCAAAGCAACAGCCTGTAGTTGACCAAGCCATGGCCTGTGCTAGAGCATGTCATAGCCAGTGGTTGAGCAAGGCATCGCCCATTGTGGAGCAAGGCGCCGCCAGTGGTCCTCACAGTCATCGCCCCTTGTGGACTGAGGTTTGTCTCCATGGTTGAGCACGGCATCGTCCGTGGTAGAGCAAAGCACAGCCCGGGGTCGAGCGCAGCATCGGCCATAGTAGAGTAAGGCATAGAACGTGGGTGACCATGACATCACTCGTGATGGAGCCTGGCATTGCCTGTGGTAGAGCAAGGCACAGCCTGTCATTGACCAAGGCATTGCGTGTGGAATGGCAAAGAACTACAAGTGGTCGACTAAGAGCTGTCGCCGTGGTTGAGCAAGGCAACGACTGTGGTAGCACGTGGCACTGCCCATGAGCAACCAAGCACACAACCTGTGGTTGACCGAGGGCTATCTCCGTGGTCTCCCAAGGCATCGCCTGTGGCAGAGCGAGGTACAGCCTGTGGTCAAACATGCCATTGCCCTTGGCAGAGGAAGGCACAGCTTGTGGTCTAGCAAGGCATCACCCAAGGTAGAGGCAGACACTGTTAGTGAGTGATCGAGCACACTGCCTGTGATCAATTAGGGGATGTCTTCGTGGTCAACAAAGCCATCGCCTGTGGTCGACCATGGCATTGCCCATAGTGGAGGAGGGCACAGCCTGAGGCCGACCATGCCAATGCCTCTGGTGGAGCATGACGCCACCTGTGGTAGAGGAAGGCACAGCCCATGTTTGACCAAGGCATCACCCACGGAAGAGCAACGCACTACCTATGGTCAACCAAGAGCTATCACCGTGGTTAAGCAAGGCAACAACACTGGTAGAGCAAGGCACTGCCCGTGAGCAACTGACCGCACAACCCATGGCCAACCGAGGGGCTGTCTCCGTGGTTGACATAGGCACCGCCCGTGGTAGAGTGAGGAACAACCTAGGAGCTACCAAGTGTATGGCCTGTGGTCCACCGAGGGCTGTCTCCATGGTTGACCAAGTAATTGCCTGTGGAACAGCAAGGCACAATCCACAGTCGAGCAAGGTAATGCCCATGGTAGAGCAACTCACAGGCCGTGGTCAAGCAAGCCATCACCCATGGTAGAACAAGGCACAGCCGGGGTCTGCCAAGTGATTGCCCGTGGTAGACGAAGGCACAGCCCATGGTCGAGCAAGGCATCACCCATGGTAACCTAGTGCTCTCTCCGTGGTCGACCATGCCATTGCCCATGGCAAAGGAAGGCACAACCCATGGTTGACCAAGGAAATGCCCGTGGAAGAGCAAGGCACAGCCTGGGGTCGGCCAAGTGATTACCCGTGCTAGAGTAAGGCACAACCCATGGTCGAGCAAGGCATCACATGTGGTAGGGCAAAGGACTGCCCATGAGTGACCGAGTGCACAACCCATGGTCGACCTAGGGCTCTCTCCGTGGTCAACCACGCCACCGCCCGTGGTAGAGGAAGGCATTGCCCATGGTTGATCAAGGCATCACCTGTGGTAGAGCAAGGCACTGCTTGTGGTCAAGCAAGAGCTGTCGCCATGGTCAATCAAGGTGTCTCTCCATGATCAACCAAGGGATGTCATTGTGGTAGAGCAAGGCAACGATGGTGATAGAGCAAGGCACTGCTTGTGAGTGACTGAGTGCACACCCCGTGGCCGACCAAGGGCAACCTCCATGGTCGACCAAGGCATCACCCAAGTAGAGCGAGGCATTGCCTGTGGTCAACCAAGCCATCACCCATGGTAGAGTAAGGCACAGCCCGAGGTCAAGTAAGGCATCACCCATGGTAGAGCAAGGCACAGCCCGTGGTCAGCCAAGTGATTGCCTACGGTAGACCATGGCACAACCCACGGTCAAGCAAGGCATCACTCATGGCAGAGAAAGGCACAGCCCATCGACAAGCAAGGCATCACACATGGTAGGGCAAGGCACTGCCCAAGAGCAACTGATTGCACAGATTGTGGTCAACCGAGGGCTATCTCCGTGGTTGACCAAGCCATCGCTCATGGTAAAGCGAGGCGCATCCATGGTCAAACATGCCATTGCCCTGGTAGAGCAAGGTGCAGCCTGTGGTTGACCAGGGGTTGTCTGCATGGTCAACCAAGCCATTGCCAGTGGTAGAGCAAGGCACAGCCCGGGGTCGGGCAACGCATCACCCATGGTATAGCCAGCCACAGCCTGTGTTTGACCAAGCCATTGCCTAGGGTCGAGCAAGGCACAGCCCAAGGTCGAGCAAGGCATCACCTGAGGTAGAGCTAGGCACTGCCTAGGGCAACCGAGCACACAGCACGTGGTCAACCATGGGCTTTCTCCATGGTCAACCAAGCTATCGCCGGTGATAGAGTGAGGCACAGCCCAAGGTTGAGCAAGGCATCGCCTGAGGTAGAGGTAGGCACTGCCTAGAGCAACCGAGGGCTTTCTCTATGGTCGACCAAGTCAACACCCATGGTGGAGTGAGGCACAGCCCATGGTTGAAGAAGCCATGGGCCATGGTAGAGCCAAGCACAACCAGTGGTTGAGCAAGGCATTGCCAGTGGTAGAGCAAGGCACAACACATGGTCGAGCAAGGCATCACCTGAGGTAGAGCCAGGCACTACCCATGATTGACCAAGCACTCAGCCAGTGGTCAACCGAGGGCAGTGTTCATGGTTGACCAAGCCATTGCCCATGGTAGAGCGAGGCATAGCCCATGGTCTAGCAAGGCATTGCCTGAGGTAGAAATAGGCACTGCCCTGAGCAACTAAGCACATAGACTGTGGTTGATTGAGGGCTATCTCCCTAGTCGACCAAGCCATCACCCGTGGTAGAGCAAGGCATTGCCCGAGGCAAATCCAAGGACTGCCCATGAGGAACCGAGCGCACAGCCCATCACCGACCAAGGGTTGTCTCCATGGTAGACGAAGCCATCGCCCGTGTTAGAGCATGCCATAGCCCATGGTGGAGCATGGCATTGCCCGTGGTAGAGCAAGGCATAGCCCATCGTCAACGAAGGCTTCGCCCATGGTATAGCAAGGCCCAACCAGTGGTCGGCCAAGAGCTATTGCTGTGGTTGAACAAGGCAATGGCCGTGGTAGAGTATGTCGCCGCTGCTAAGTGACCAAGTGCGCAACCCGTTGCCGACCAAGGGCTGTCTCCATGGTCTCCTAAGGCATCACCCATCGCCGAGTGAGGCACAGCCCATGGTTGAACATGACATTGCCCTTAGCGGAGGAAGGCACAACCTGTGGTTGAGCAAGGCATCATCTGAGGTAGAGCCAGACACTGTTCATGAGTGACTGAGCTCACTGCCTGTGATCGACCGGGGGCTGTCTCCATGGTCGACCAAGCCATTGCCTGTGGTAGAGCAAGGCACAACCCATGGTCGACCATGACATTGCACATAGTAGAGCAGGGCACAGCCCATGGCCGACCATGCCATTGCCCATGGTGGAGCATGGTGTCACCCATGGTAGAGCAAGGCACAACCCGTGGTCAACCAAGGCATCACCGGTGGTAGAGCAAGGCATCACCGGTGGTAGAGCAAGACACTGCCTTTGGTTGACCAAGAGCTGCCACTGTGGTAGAGCAAGGCACTACCCGTGAGCAACAAAGCGCACAACCCATGGCCAACAGAGGGCTGTCTCCTTGGTTGACCGAGGTGACGCCTGTGGTAGAGCGAGGCACAGCCCATGCTTGACCAAGCCATGGCCCATGGTAGAGTAAGGCACAACCCATGGTGGAGTGAGGCATCGCCATGGGTAGATCAAGGCATTGCCCAAGAGCTACTGAGTGCACAACCCATGGTCCATCAAGGGCTGTCTTCATGGTTGACCAGGGCATTGCCCATGGAACAGTGAGGCACCACCCATGGTCGAGCAAGGTAATGCCCATGGTAGAGCAACACATGGGCCATGGTCAAGCAAGCCATCACCTGTGGTGGAGCAAGGCACAACCTGGGGTTGGCCAAGTGATTGCTTGTGGTAGAGCAAGCCACACCCATGGTCGAGCAAGGCATCACACATGGCAGGGCAAAGGACTACCCATGACTGACCAAGTGCACAGCTGATGGTTGACCTACGGCTCTCTCCATGGTTGACCGCGCCATCACCCATGGTAGAGGAAGGCACAACCCATGGTCGACCAAGGTCACACCCATGGAAGAGCAAGGCATAGCCTGAGGTCGGCCAAGTGATTGCCCTTGGTAGAGTAATGCACAGCCCGTGGTCAACCAAGCCATCGCCCATGGAATAGCAAGGCACAACCTGGGGTTGGCCAAGTGATTGCCCTTGGTAGAGTGAGGCACAACCCGTGGTCGACCAAGCCATCACCCATGGAACAGCAAGGCACAACCCATGGTCAACCAAGGTAACGCCTGTGGAAGAGCAAGGCACAGCCTGGGGTCAGCCAAGTGATTGCCATGGTAGAGTAAGCCACAGCCCATGGTCAAGCAAGGCATCGCCCCTGGTAGAGCAAGGCAAAGCCTGTGGATGAGCAAGGCATCGCTGTGGTATTGCAAAGGACTGCCTGTGAGTGACCGAGTTCACAGCCTGTGGTCTACTCAGGGCTCTCTTAGTGGTCAACCACACCATCGCCTGTGGCAGAGGAAGGCATTGTTCATGGTCAACCGAGGGTTGTCTCTATGGTTGACCAAGGCATCGCCCTTGGTAGAGCATGGCACAGTCCGTGCACGAGCAAGGCATCACCCATGGTTGGGCAAGGCATAGCTCTTGTTCAAGCAAGGGATTGCTCGAGGTAGAGTACGGAATTACCCATGAGCAACCGAGTTCACAGCTGTGGTCATCCAACCCATGGCCTATCATAGAGCAAGGCACAACCGTGGTGGATTAAGGCATCACCAGTGGAAGAGCAAGGCATAGCCCATGGTTGACCAAGGCATTACCAATGGTAGAGCAAGGCACTGCTTGTGTTCGGCCAAGAGCTGTCATTGTGGTTGATCAAGCCGTCTCCCCATAATCTACTATGGGTTGTCGTTGTGGTTGGGCAAGGCAATGACCATGGTAGAGCAAGGCACTGCTCATGAGCAACCGAGTGCACACGTCGTGGCCGACCGAGGGCAGTCTCCATGGTCGACCAAGGCATCACCCATGGTAGAGCAATGCACTGCCCATGGTCGACCAAACCATTGCCCATGGATGAGTAAGGCACAGCTTGTTAAATTCGTTGTAAGTCCATAAGGGGTTCTGGCCCATTTCCACTTAAAAGCTTGAGCTGATATGTGACAGTACCCAACCTTCTTATAAGCCCACAACATTTTCTTCATTTAATTGATGTCGGATCGTATATCTCAACACCCACCCTCACGTGGCAACGTGGTCCACTTTGCCACGTGCCATTAAACCCCACCCTCAACAACTGTCTATGACCCAGGTATTCTTCTTCCTATCTCAGACGAGGGGCACAACTAGCCATGAGTCGGGCAATTTTCTTCCGTGCTTGGGCTTATATCAACAAACCACGAACTAGGCTTCTAGACTCAAGTCGGGCAAGGTGCGTGCCCACTAGCTCTGATACCAAGTTAAATTCATTGTGAGCCCATAAGGGATCAGACCCATTTCCACTTAAAAGCTTGAGCTAATATGTGGTGGTACCCGACCTTCTTATAAGCCTACAACATCTTCTTCATTTAATCGATGTGGGATCGTATATCTCAACACCCGCCCTCACCTGGCAATGTGGTCCACTTTGCCGCAACCTGAGGTCCAGCAAGGCATCACCCATGGTATAGCAACTCACAGCCCATGGTCGAGCATGGCAACACCTGTGGTAGGGCAATGCACTGGTCGTGGCTGAGCAGGCCATCGCCGGTGGTAGAGCAAGGAACAGCCTACAGCCAGCAAAGCAATTGCTCATGGTAGACCAAGAAACAGCCCACAGTCCAGCGAGGCATTACCCATGGTAGGGCAAGGCATAGCCTGTCAACGAGCAAGGCATCACACAAGGTAGGGCAAGGCACTGCACATGAGCAACCAAGTACGCAGGTTGTGGTCAACTGAGGGCTATCTCCGTGATTGACCAAGACATCGCTTGTGGTAGAGCGAGGTGCACTCGTGGTCGAACATGCCATTGCCCTTGGAAGTGCAAGGCACTGCTCGTGGTTGAGCAAGGCGTCACCTATAGTAGAGCAAGGCACAGCCCTTGGTAGTGCATGGTACAGCTCAAGGCAAAGCCAGGCACCGCTCGTGAGTGACCGAGCAGACTACCCATGGTCGACCAGGGGTTGTCTCCATGGTCGACCAAGCCATCGCTAGTGGTAGAGTGAGGCACAGCCCAAGGTCAAGCAAGTCATCGCCTGAGGTAGAGCTAGGCACTGCCAGAGCAACTGAACGCACAGCCCGTGGTCGATCGAGGGCTTTCTCCTTGATCGACCAAGCCATCGCTCATGGTGGAGAGAGGCACAGCCCATGGTTGAAGATGCCATGGCCCATGGTAGAGCCAGGCACTACCCGTGATTGACCGAGCACACAGCCTGTGGTCAACCGAGGGTTGTCTTCATGGTCGACCAAGCCATTGCCCATGGTAGAGTGAGGCACACATGGTCTAGCAAGGCATTGCCTAAGGTAGAGCCAGGCGTTGTCTTGAGCAACCGAGCACACAAACCGTGGTCGATTGAGGGTTGTCTCCACGGTCAACCAAGCCATCGCCCATGGTAGAGCAAGGCATAGCACATGGTCGAGCAAGGCATTGCCCAAGGCAGATACAAAGACTACCCGTGAGCGATTGAGTGCATTGCCCATCACTGACCAAGGGTTGTCTCCATGGTTGACAAAGACATCGCCCATGGTAGAGCGAGGCACAGCCCATGGTTGACCAAGCCATAGCCCATGGTAGAGCAAGCCACAACCCATGGTGGAGCAAGGCATCGCCCATTGTAGAGCAAGGCACAGCCTGTGGTCAACTGAGGCATCGCCCATGGTAGAGCAAGGCATGGCCTATGGTCGAGCATGGCATTGCCCGTAGGAGAGTAGGGCATAGACTATGGTCGACCATGCCATTGCCCATGGTGGAGCATGGCATCGTCTATGGTAGAGCAAGGAACAGCCCATTGTCAACCAAGGCATCAACTGTGGTATAGCAAGGCCCAGCCAGTGGTTGACCAAGGGCTATCGCTATGGTCCAACAAGGCAACGAGGGCTGCCCATGAGTGACTGAGCGCACAACCCGTTGCTGACCAAGGGTTGTCTCCATGGTCACCCAAGGCATTGCCCATGGCAGAGGAAGGCATGACCCATGGTCAAACATGACATTGCTCTTGGTGGAGGAAGGCACATCCTGTGATCAAGCAATGTGTTAGCCCCTTAATGCTCAGATATGGANCCATGGGTGATGGCTTGGTTGACCACAGGCAATGCCTCGCTCTACTTGGGTGATGCCTTGGTCGACCATGGAGGTTGCCCTTGGTCGGCCACGGGGTGTGCACTCAGTCACTCACAAGCAGTGCCTTGCTCTATCACCATCGTTGCCTTGCTCTACCACAATGACATCCCTTGGTTGATCATGGAGAGACACCTTGATTGACCATGGCGACAGCTCTTGCTTGACCACAAGCAGTGCCTTGCTCTACCACAGGTGATGCCTTGATCAACCATGGGCAATGCCTTCCTCTACCACGGGCGGTGGCGTGGTTGACCACGGAGAGAGCCCTAGGTCGACCATGGGTTGTGCACTCGGTCACTCATGCGCAGTCCTTTGCCCTACCACATGTGATGCCTTGCTCGACCATGGGTTGTGCCTTACTCTAGCACGGGTAATCACTTGGCCGACCCCAGGCTGTGCCTTGCTCTTCCACGGGCATTTCCTTGGTCAACCATGGGTTGTGCCTTCCTTTGCCATGGGCAATGGCATGGTCGACCACGGAGAGAGCACTAGGTTACCATGGGTGATGCCTTGCTCGACCATGGGCTGTGCCTTCGTCTACCACGGGCAATCACTTGGCAGACCCCGGCTGTGCCTTGTTCTACCATGGGTGATGGCTTGCTTGACCACGGCCTGTGAGTTGCTCTACCATGGGCATTACCTTGCTCGACTGTGGATTGTGCCTTGCTGTTCCACAGGCAATTACTTGGTCAACCATGGAGACAGCCCTCGGTGGACCACAGGCCATACACTTGGTAGCTCCTAGGTTGTTCCTCACTCTACCACGGGCGGTGCCTATGTCAACCACGGAGACAGCCCCTCGGTTGGCCATGGGTTGTGCGGTCAGTTGCTCACGGGCAGTGCCTTGCTCTACCAGTGTTGTTGCCTTGCTTAACCACGGTGATAGCTCTTGGTTGACCATAGGTAGTGCGTTGCTCTTCCGTGGGTGATGCCTTGGTCAAACATGGGCTGTGCCTTCCTCTACCACAGGTGGCGTCATGCTCCACCAGAGGCATTGGCATGGTCGGCCTCAGGCTGTGCCCTCCTCCACTATGGGCAATGCCATGGTCGACCACAGGCGATGGCTTTGTTGACCACGAAGACATCCCCTAATTGATCACAGGCAGTGTGCTCGATCACTCACTAACAGTGTCTGCCTCTACCTTGGGTGATGCCTTGCTAGACCACAAGCTGTGCCTTCCTCTGCCAAGGGCAATGGCATGTTTGACCACAGGCTGTACCTCGCTCTGCCACAGGCGATGCCTTGGGAGACCACGGAGATAGCCCTCGGTCAACCACAGGTTGTGTGCTTGGTTGCTCATGGGCAGTGCCATGTGCTACCACAGTCGTTGCCTTGCTCAACCACGGCGACAGCTCTTAGTCGACCACTTGTAGTGCTTTGCCATACCACAGGCAATGCCTTGGTCAATGACAGGCTGTGCCTTGCTCTACCACAGGCAATGCCATGCTCCATCACGAGTGATGTCATGGTCAACCACGTTCTATGCCTTACTCTACTATGGGCGATGCTGTGCTCGACCACGGGCTGTGCTTTGCTCTACCACGGACGATGCCTTGCTCAACCATGGAGACAACCCTCAGTCGACCACGGGCGATGCCTTTGTGGACCACTGGCTGCGCCTTGCTCCACAATGGGCGATGCCTTGCTCAACCACTGGCTATGACATGCTCTAGCACAGGCCATGGCTTGGTCAACTACAGGCTGTTGCTTTGCTCTACCATGGGTGATGGGTTGGTCAACCACTGAGATAGCCCTTAGATGACCGCGGTCTATGTGCTCGGTTGGTCAGGGCAATGCCTGGCTCTACCTCAGGTGATGCCTTCCTAGACCATGGCCATGCCTTGCTCAACCACCGGGAATGGCTTGGTTGACCACGAAGATAGCCCTCGGTTGACCACAGGTTGAGTGCTCAGTCGCTCAGGGTAGTGCTTGGCTCGACTTTGGGTGATGCCTTCCTCAACCACATGCTGCACCTTGCACTACCGCCAGCGATGCCTTGCTCAACCACCAGCTGTGCCTAGCTCCACCATGGCCCATGGCTTGTTCGACCTTGGGCTATGCCTTGCTCTACCATGGGCAATGCCTTGCTTGACCACAGGCTGTATGCTCAGTTGCTCAAGGCGGTGCCTAGCTCTACCTCAGGTGATGCCTTGCTCAACTACAAGCTGTGCCTTGCTCTACCAGAGGCGCTCACTCAACATCATGTTGTGCCTCACTCTTCCATGGGCAATGGCTTCGTCGAACACGGGCTGTGGCTGGCTCTACCATGAGAGATGCCTTGCCTGAGCACGGGCTGTGCCTTTCTCTACCACTGGTGATGGCTTGGTCGACCATGGTGACAACCCCCGATTGACCACAAGTAGTGCGCTCGGTCACTCACAAGTGGTGCCTGGCTTTGCCACGGGGTGTGCCTTGCTCTACCCTGGGTGACACCTTGCTCGACCATGGGTTGTTGCTTGCACTACCAAGGGCAATGGCATGATTGACCATGGATGTGCCTCGCTCTACCACGAGTGATGGCTTGGTTGACCATGGAGATAGCCCTCGGTTGACCATGAGCTGTGCACTTGGTTGCACATAGGCTGTGCCTTGCCCTACCACGTGTGATGCCTTGCTTGATGTTGGGCTGTGCCTTGGTCTACCACAGGTGGTTCCTTGCTCGACCACAGCCTATGCCTAGGTCTACCATGGGCAATCACTTGGCTAACCATAGGTAGTGCCTTGCCCTACCACGGGTGATGGCTTGCTTGACCACCGCCGGTGCATTGCTCTACCATGGGTGTTGCCGTGCTTGACCATCGGCAATGCCTTGCTCTACTAAGGGTGATGGCTTGGTCGACCATGGAGACAGCCATCGGATGACCACGGGCTGTACACTCAGTGTGTCATGGGCAGTGCCATGCCCTACCACGAGCAATGCCTTGCTCGACCACGGGCTGTGCCATGCTCTACCTTTGGTGATGCCTTGCTTGACCACGGGCTATGCCTTGCTGTACCATGGGCAATGCTTTGCTTGACCTTGGGTGGCGCCTTACTTTGTCATGGGCAATGGCTTGGTCAAGCACTGGCTGTTCCTCACTCTACCATGGGTGATGCCTTGGTTGACCACAGAGACAGCCCTCGGTTGGCCACGGGGTGTGCGGTCGGTCACTCATAGGTAGTGCCTTCTTCTACCACGGTTGTTGCCTTGCTTAACCACAGTGACAGCCCATGGTCAATCATGGGGCAATGGCTTGATCGACCATGGTGATAGCTCTTGGTCAACCACAAGCAGTGGCGTGCTCTGCCATAGCCGATGCCTTGGTCAACCATGGGCTATGCCTTGCTTGACCATGGGATGTGCCTTGCTTGACCATGGGATGTGCCTTGCTTGACCATGGGATGTGCCTTGCTCTACAATGGGCCATGGCTTGGTCAACCACGAGCTCTACACTTGTTCGTTCACGGGCACTACCTTGCTCTACCATTGGCGATGCCATGAACGACCACAAGTTGTGCCTTGGCACAACCACGGGGGATGCCTTGCTTGACCATGGGCTATGCCTTGCTCTACTACAGGAAATGGCTTGGTTGACCATGGAGACAGAAAATAGTCGAGCACGGGCTTTGTGCTTGGTTGCTCACTGGCAATGCCTAGCACTTCCTTGGGCTAGACTTGGCAAAATCAGGCCCAGCACGATAACACCATGTTGGGCCAGGGCTTATCGTGTCGTGCTGGCATAGCCTGGTAATTTTATCGGACGTGCTGGGCTTGATGATCCCTAGGCCAGGCCGACATAATAGTCTAATTAGGGAAATTAATAAAAAATATCTTATAGACTATTAGACAATATTGAAGGATAAAAAAAAATCTCATTTGTGAGCTCACTTGTAGTTGTAGATAAGCCATGATCAAACTATATTATCGTGCTATCGAGCTATGCCTGGGCCACCCCTGTCTTATTGTGCTAGGCCGACACGATATCTTAAAGGGCCATACTTGGGCCAGCCCTTATCGTGCCCTCCCCTTTATTGTGCCATGCCAGCATGATTTGCCACCTCTACCTCGAGCAATGCCTTGCTTGACCACGGGCTGTGCCTGGCTCTACCATGGGCAATGGCATGATCAACAACTGGTGCGCCTCGCTCTACCACGGGCGATGGTTCAATTGAGCACAGAGACAGCCCTCGGTTGACCATGGGCTGTGCACTCAGTTGCTCACGGGCAATGCCTTGCCCTACCACGTGTGATGACAAGCTTGAGCTGTACCTTGGTCTACCATGGGCAATCACTTGGCTGACCACATATTGTGCCTTGCTCTACCACAGGCAATGGCTTGCTCGACCACGACCCGTGTGTTGCTCTACCATGGGCATTGGCTTGCTCAACCACGACCTGAGCCTTATTCTTCCAAGGGCAATGGCTTGGTCGACCATGGAGATAGCCATTGGTCGACCAAGGCTCATGCACTCAGTCTCCGATGGGCAGTGCCATGCCCTACCACAGGTGATGCCTTGCTCGACCAAGGGCTGTGCCTTACTCTACCATGGCCGATGCCTTGCTCTACCATTGGAGATGCCTTGCTCGACCTTGGGCTATGCCTTACTCTACCACGGGTGATGGCTTGGTCGACCATGGGCAGTGCCTCACTCTATCATGGGCGATGCCTTGGTCAACCACAGAGACAGCCCTTGGTCAGCCACGGGGTGTGTGCTTGGTCACTCATGAGTAGTGCCTTGCTCTACCACGGCAGTTGCCTTGCTCAACCACAATGATAGCCCTTGGTTGATCATGGGGTGATGCCTTGATCGACCACTGCAACAGCTCCAGGTTGACCACAGGCAATGCCTTGCTCTACCATGGGTGATGCCTTGGTCCACCATGGGCTGTGCCTTGCTCTACGATGGGCCATGGCTTGGTCAACCATAGGCTGTGCACTCGGTCACTCACAGGCAGTGCCGTGCTCTACCACAGGTGATGGCTTGGTTGACCATGGAGATAGCCCTCAGTTGACCACGGGCAGTGTGCTTGGTCGCTCACAAACAGTGCCTGGCTCTACCTCGGGTGATGCCTTGCTCAACCACGGGTTGTGTCTTGCTCAACCACGGGTTTTGCCTTCCTCTACCAAGGGCAATGGCATGTTTGACCACAGGCCATGCCTCGCTCTGCCATGGGTGATGCCTTGGGCAACCATGAAGATAGCCCTCGGTCGGCCACGGGTTGTGCACTCAGTCACTAATGGGCTGTGCCATGCTCTACCATAGTTGTTGCCTTGCTCAACCATGGCAACAGCTCTTGGTTGACCACTGGTAGTGCCTTACTCTACCACAGGCGATGCCATGCTCCACCATGGGCAATGGCATGGTCGACCACAGCCTATGCTCTACTCTACAATGGGCGCTGTCATGCTCGACCACAGGATGTGCCTTGCTCTACCAGGGCCGTTGCCTTGCTTGACCACAGGGACAGCCCTCAGTCGACCATAGACCATGCCTTGCTCTACCACGGGTGATGCCTTGGTCGACCATGGGCTGTGCCTTGCTCTACAACGGGTGACGCCTTGCTCCACCATGGACTGTGCCTTGCTCTACCATGGGCCATGGCATGGTCAACCATGGGCTATGCCTTGCTCTAACATGGGCAATGGCTTGGTTGACCACGGAGATAGCCCTTGGTTGGCAATGGGCTGTGCGTTTGGTCGCTCACGGGCAGTCCTTCGATCTGCCTTAGGTGATGCCTTGCTCGACCACGGGCTATGCCTTGCACTACCATGGGTGATGGTGTGGTCAACCATGGAGACAGCCCTCGTTCGACCAGGGTCTATGTGCTCAGTTGCTCGGGGCAATGCCTTGCTCTACCTCAAGCGATGCCTTGCTACACCAAGGGTTGTGCCTTGCTCTACCATGGGCAATGGCTTGCTTGACCTCAGGCAGTGCCTAGCTCTACCTCAGGCGATGCCTTGCTTGGGCACGAATTGTGCCTCGCTCTACCATAGGCAATGGCTTGGTTGAACAAATACTGTGGCTAGCTCTACCACGGGCAATCCCATGCCTAACCACGGGTTGTGCCTTGCTCGACCACTGGCGATGGCTTGGTTGACCATGGAGACAACCCCAGGTCGACCATGGGCAATGCGCTTGGTTGCTCATGAGCGGTGCCTAGTTTTGCCTCGAACTGTGCCTTGCACTACCAAGGGCTATGCCATGCTCTACCCCAGGCGATGCCTTGCTCAAGCACGGGCTATGCCTTGCACTGCCTGGGGCAATGGCATGTTCGACAACAGCTGCACCTCGCTCTACCACAAATGATGGCTTGGTCTACCGCGGAGATAGCCCTTGGTCAAACATGAGCTGTGCACTCGGTTGCTCACAGGCATTGCATTGCCCTACACGTGTGATGCCTTGCTCGGTAATGAGCTGTCCCCTGCTCTGCCATGTTTGATGCCTTGCTCGACCACGGGCTATGCCTTGGTCTGCCATGGGCAATCACTTGGTCGACCACAGGCTGTGCCTTGCTCTACCATTGGAGATGGCTTGCTCAACCACGGCTTGTGTGTTGCTCTACCATGGGCATTGCCATGCTCGACCACAAGCTGTGCCTTGCTCTACCATGGGTGAGGGTGTCATGGGACCAATGCGGGGCACAAATATTTCCGCATCCCACTGGTGTTGATACTTCGCTTGCTGACCAACCACACACCGCATGTACCATCGAGGTCATTCGATCACAGAACCACAAAAGCAACACAAAGGAACACAAGAACACAATTGGGAAAAACATAACTTGCATTCACATATATCACAAGTACATGAAAACCCAACCCATATCAAAACACTTACACGTAGTCACACGAGTATATGCCTCCCAGTCTCTCACTGCTTGCACTCCCTACCCATCTCGTGCCTCCTCTCAAGAACACCGGACTGCTGTCTCTGAGAATGAGACTGAGCCCCCTTTATATAGAGGAGCCTAGCAAACCAAATATGGCAACTGATATATTTGAATCCCTTGATCCTCTCAATTAGATCTTGATCTGTTCAATCTCAGCCATTGATTTGCAATCTCCAAGATTGTCTCCATAACAGATTGATTTGCCATATTCTAGGAGAATCTTTCCCCGATTATCTGCTTGACTAGGTATGGATGACTTGGCGCTAACTCAACATTGTCAATCCAATCCACTCTCCTCCAGGGCCCACGTCCATGATTGCCTCCCATGATCACAACCGTCCGATTGGGATTGCAGCATCCAACAGTGCTCAAGCATGGTTAAGGACTTATCTGATCTCTGCAAGTAGTCAACTCACCAGCTGCTAAGTGTTGAGCATTCCCTTAGCGTCTACCATGCCTATTGGGTAGTGTGCACTCCTTGAGTGCTTTTGCTTGGTCACATCTTGTTCACCAAGCATCCTTGAGCGCTGTGCCATGCCTTGCTCATGGACATAATCACCACCCATCCACGCATTTGCCTACTTGTGAAATGTGACCCTCCATGGCCACCCTTTGATCCCTTAGCTCCTTTGCTAAGCCTTGATTGGTTGTCCACTCCATTGGCGCCTCTACACACGCCTGCGTGACCATCTCCCTACTTGCCCGCTCATGGACCTACAATTTATCCCAACACCTTGCAAGTGTTAGCCCCGCACAAAGTCACATGCTTGCATTGCACTACCATTGCCCCAAGGTATGGCTCGTGGTACGCATTCTCTGGGGTTAGAGTTCAAGGGTCTAACAAACCTGCCCCACCTGAGGGATTTGACGCCCTCATTAAATGAGACTCTCTGTACCGCTGGATGAGGTCTTCGTACTGCCATAGTGTGACATCCTTCTCCCAAGTCACCTTTGATTGGGGTAGATTCTTCCACTTGACCAAATACTCCGTCCTCCTATTCATCTTACTGTAGCCCCACACACGGTGATCAAGTATGCCTTCCACTTCCTTGTCGAGTTCCTTCCTCACGGTGAGAGGGGTGTGCTTCACCTTGTTGTGCTCCGGATGCCCCTTGTCTTGATAGTAAGGCTTGAGGAAACTGATGCGGAATGCCAGGTGCACCTTCATCCTCTTTGGTAGTGCAAGCTGATGGGCTACTGCCCCGACCCTCTTGATCACTTCAAATGGCCCGTTGTACTGCTGGAACAAGCCCTTGAGCCAGCACTTGCTCGTGATCTTCTTCCATATCTGTGGGGTGAGCTTCAACATCACTAAGTCCCCCACCTGGAACTCCAGCAGTCTCCAGTTCTTGTTTGCATACTTCTTAATCCGCCTAGCAACTTTAGCGAGGCTATCTCTCACTTCTTCAATCATCTCTTGCTTGTCACGCATGAATCGATATGCAGCTGGGCAAGGCCATTTTTTGTGCTACAACGCCACTTCCTGTGACATTAGTGGTTGGTAGCCTATTGCCAACTCAAATGGGCTATGACTTGTAGTGGAGGAGAGGTTCAAGTTGTAAGACAACTGGGCGAAGTCAAGCAAGTCTAACCAATTCCATTGACTGGCTGAGACATAATGCCTCAAGTACTCCTCCAGCAGTGCATTCACTCGTTCTATTTGGCCGTCCATCTGTAGATGATTAGCCGTCAAGAACTTCACTTCGGATCCCAGCAACCCAAACAAACACATCTAGAAGTTGCCCGTGAACTGAGCATCTCAGTCACTCACTATCTCCGTCGGGACTCCAAAGAGCTTCACCATGGAGGGATAGAATGCCTCAATAGCAGCTTCAGTTGTGCAATTCTTGGTCACGAGGGTGAAAATCGTGTACTTGGAGAATCGGTCCACTACCACCATCACCGCTGTATAACCCTTTACTTTTGGAAATCTAGACACAAAGTCCATTGAAACTGATACCCAAGGCTTCTTTGGCACTGCCAAGGGTTGTAGGAGATCGGCCTCTGCGCGCCTCTCCGCCTGGTCTTGTTGGCACACAAGGCGAGTGTTAACATATAACTGAACGTCATCGGCCATCTTTGGCCAAACATAGGACCTTGACAGTAGAGCTAGCATCTGCTCATGGCCTGGATGTCCGACCCAAGTACTATTGTGACTCTCCTTCATTAGCTGGTAGCGCAATCCCCCTCTGCTAGGGACAAGCAAACGGCCACCTTTGCCATAAAGTAGCCCATCTTCCAGACAATACTACCTCACTGTCCCATCTTTGACTTGCTCCACTAGGAGTTGATAGGTCTTGTCCCCTAGTGTAGTGATCTTGACATCCTGGAGGAAGTCGGAGGTGACTTGAGTCAAAGCCACCAGCTGGTCCGAAGTCTTCCGATTGAGTGCATCCGCCACTAGGTTATGCCTTCCCGGTCGGTGTTCCCACTTGAAGTCATACTCCGCTAGGAACTCTTGCCACCGTGCTTGCCTTGGTGACAACTTCAGTTGTGACTTGAAGAAGGTATTGGTGACATTGTCCGTCTTGACCACGAATGTGGCCCCAACAAGTACACTCGCCACACCCTCAAGGAATGTATGATAGCCAGCATCTCTTTCTCGTGTGCTAAATATCGCTATTCAGCAGGTTTCAGCCTCCAACTCTCGAACGCCATGGGATGTCCATCTTGTACGAGAACTCCTCCAACAGAATGATCTGAGGTGTCCATGTGTACCTCAAATGGCTTCTCAAAGTCCGAGAGCTTGAGCATGAGCTTCAACACAATAGTAGTCTTCAATTTGGAGAACGCCACATCACAATTCTCGTCCCATGTCCATTTCTAATCTTTCCACAACATATCAGTTAGGCAACTCACCCTCTTCGAGTACCATTTGATAAACTTGTAGTAGTAGTTGGCTAGTCCCAAGAAACTCCACAATTTAGACACAGACTTTGGTGGAGGCCAATCCCGGATCGCCTGCACCTTGTTGGGGTCCATTTGCACCTGTCCCTAGCCAATCACATGGCCCAAAAATTGGATCTCCTGCATGCCAAATTTGCACTTCTCCCTCTTGACGTATAGGGAATGTTGCCTAAGTCATTAAAAAATAGCCTACAAGTGTTGCACATGTTGCGCCAAGTCCCTGCTATACATGACAATGTCATCCAAATAGACTACCACAAAATGGTCTAGCATGTCATGAAACACATCATTCATCAAGTTGCAAAATGTTGCAAGCGCATTGGTTAAACCAGAGGGCATTACTAGGAATTCAAAGGATTCATAACGAGCTACCATTGTAGTCATGGACTCATCTCCTTTGGCAATGCGGACTTGCCAATACCTTGAACACAAGTCAAGCTTGGAGAAGACCATCGCCTCACCTAGGCAGTCAAACAATTATGCAATCAAGGGCACCGGGTACTTGTTCTTTACCGTGACCTTGTTCAATCCACGGTAGTCAACACATAACCAAAGAGAGCCATCCTGCTTCTCCTGGAACAACACTGGGGCTCCATAAGGGGATTGGATGGTTGGATCTTTTCAGCATCCAGCAACTTGATCAACTGCTTCCGCAGCTCTACTAGCTCCTTAGGGAACATTCAGTATGGGGCTTTTGCTGGGAGAACTATGCCTGACAATAGCTCTATCTTGTGATCTATCTCTCGGCGTGGAGGTAGCCCTCTTGGCAACTCCTCAGGCATCTTCTCTTGGAATTGCTTGAGTACTTCCACTATCTCATGTGGAATCTTATGGTCCGCCTCCTTCTCTTACACTTCCACTTCCCTAATAGCCGCAAGGTAAGTGGGATACCCCTTCTTTATTCCACGTGCTAACTGCATTGCAGACACCTTCTCCGTGGCTACTTCCTTGGAGTGTGCAAGGCCTTTGTATCCTTGCACGAAATAGGGTCATCATGGATCTCCAATTACAATGCCTCCCACATGAGGCATGATGGTGATTGATGCATCTGCAAAGAAGATATTTCCAAGGATGAGATTGTAATCATCCAAACGAACCATCATCAAATTGACTGTACCCTCCCATGCATCTATCTTGATGGGCACATCTCTTGCCAACCCACCCATCAGTTGGCTCTTGGAGTTCACCGCCTTCAATCAGTTGTGAGAGTGCTCCACTCGCAACTCCAAGTGTCGTACCATTCGATCGGATACAAATGTGTTGGTGGTGCCAGTATCCACCAAGGCTGACATCTGCCTACCATTCAAGGTCACATCCATGAATAGCAAATAGTGGCGTACTTTCGGGCACTCACTTCGCATAGCGCCAAGGGCCTGCAGCGGGGCAACACGCTGCACGGGGTCATCATCGGAGTCATCCGATCGTAGGGCAGTAACTTTCCCCTCCCTCTTTGGGCACTCCTTCGCCTTGTGGGGTCCATTGCAGATGATGCAACCTGGGTGTGTATGAGGGTCCTTCTTCCCATTGGTGCTCTCGATCACTTTCGCCTTCCCTTTGTCCGATCAAATCAACTGCTTCTCCTCGCCCTTCTCTAACTTTCCTTTCATGTAGGACTTGGACTTCTTGTCCTTGTCCTTATGCTTGGCCTTCTTTCTCCCTTCCTTGGCACAAGCAATGCATAAGTCAAGCAATGCATCTACCGCAGCTAAGGCAGAAGGAAGGTCTTTCACCCATTGCCGCCTTAGCTCAAGTTGAGCCCAAGGTTGCAATCCCTTCAGGAACATGTACAGCTTGTCTGTCTCTAACATATCCGTCACGTCCAGCATCAGTGCACTAAACTCCTCCACAAAGTCTCGCACTGGTCCACTATGCCTCAGCTTGGCCAATGCATCCTGAGCAAGCCATGTTGTGTTGCTTGGCAGGAACTGCTCTTTGAGCTCCTTCTCCAGTGCCTCCCAGGTCTCAATCAAGGGTTTGCCAGCACTGATGTCATCTTGGACCCATGTCCTCCACCATAGCTTTGCATCCTTGGTAAGATACATGGTGGTGATCATCACCTTCTCGGCGTCTAGGATCTTTGCAACAGTGAAGTAGTTCTCCATATCCCATATGAAGTTCTCTAGATCCTTGGAACTTCTAGTCCCTTCAAACGCCTTCAGCTCTAGGACCTTCATCTTCCCATGAGGCTTAGTCATTGGCCCCGCTTGGGACACCAGTTGCCGCTTGATCAAGACCACATCATCCTTGAGGGTCGCTACATCAAGCCTAATCTCTTTCAGTAGATCAATTACAATTCCACCAAGATCATCGCCTTCGCCGACATTATCCTAAAGAGCAGCAACGCGTGGTTCCAGTGTGGCGGCTGGGTCTGCTCGTTCATTAAGCTCTGCAATGCAGCCTTCTAGCGTTGCCAATCACTCCCACAATGCTTCCATCGCTCTAGTCCACACGGTTGCTGATCATAAGGTATGTGTGGGTTTTGACAAAGGGTCTTCTCAACACAAACGCAGCTCTGATACCTCTTTCACGGGCACCCTAGCTTTGATACCACTGTCATGGGACCAATGCGGGGCACAAATTTTTCCGCATCCCACTGGCGTTGACACTTCGTTTGCTGACCAGACACACCGCACGTACCATTGAGGTTGTTTGATCACAGAACCACAAAAGCAATGCAGAGGAACACAAGCACACAATTGGGAAAAATGTAACTTGTATTCACATATATCACAAATACACAAAAACCCAATCCATATTAGAACACTTACACGCAGCCACACAAGTATATGCCTCATAGTCTCTCACTGCTTGCACTCCCTACCCATCTCGTGTCTCCTCTCAAGAACACTGGACTGCTAGCTCTAACTTGACTTCCACTCTCTTGGAGTCTCTGGTTCTCTGTGTCTCTCCTCTGAGAATTCTTGGTTGTCTCTGAGAATGAAACTGGTCCCCCATTATATAGAGGAGTTTGGCAAACCGGATATGGCAAATCAAACTAGATATGGGAGAATCTTTCCCCGATTGTCTACTTGACTAGGTATGGATGACTTGGCGCTGACTCAACATAGTCAATCCGATCCACTCTCCTCCAAGGCCCACGTCCATTATCACCTCCCACAATCACAGTCGTCTGATCAGGATTGCAGCATCCAACGGTGCTTGAGCATGGTCAAGGACTTATCCGATCTCCACAAGTAGTCAACTCACCAGTCGCTAAGTGTTGAGCATTCCCTGAGCATTTTCCATGCCTATTGGCTAAAGCGCACTCCTTGAGGGCCTTTCCTCGGTCACATCTTGTTAACCGAAGATTCTCAAACGTTGAGCCAAGCCTTGAACATGGACATTAACAACACCCATCAGCACATTTGCCTACTTGTGAAATGTGACCCTCCATGGCGACCCTCTGATCCCTTAGCTCCTTTGCTAAGCCTTGATCGATTGTCCACTCCACTAGTGCCTCTATGCACATCTGCGTGACCATCTCCCTACTTGCCCGCACACGTACCTACAATTTATCCCACAAACTTGCAAGGGTTAGCCCGCGCATAGTCGCGTGCTTATTATGCGCTACCACTGCCCCAAGGTATGGCTTGTGGTACACATGTTTCGGGGTTAGAGCTCAAGGGTCTAACAAAGGGCTTGGTCGACCATGGAGACAATCATTGGTCGACTACGGGCTGTGCACTTGTCTCTCATGGGTAGTGCCATGCCATACAATGTGCGATGCCTTGCTCAACCATGGGCTGTCTAGCGATGCCTTGCTCCACCACGGGTGAGATGCCTTGCTTGACCTCTATTTGTGCCTTACTCTACCAGGGTGATGGCTTGGTCGACCACAGTCTGTGCCTTGCTCTACCTTGGGTGATGCCTTGGTCGACCTCAGAGATAGTCAACAATTGGCCATGGGGTGTGTGGTCAGTTGCTCATGGATAGTGCCTTGCTCTACCACGGCCATCACCTTGCTCAACCACGATGACAGCCCATGGTTGATCATGGGGCAACGCCTTGATTGACCATGGCAACAACTATTGGTTGACCACAGGCAGTGGCATGCTCTACCACAGGTGATGCCTCTCTTTGCCATGTGTCGTGCCTTGCTCTACGACAAGCCATGGCTTGGTCGACCATGGGCTGTGTGCTCGGTCGCTCATGGGCAGCGCCTTGCTCTACCTTGGGTGATGCCTAGCTTAACCACAGGGTGTGCCTTGAGCAACCACAGACGATGCCTTGCTCAACCATGGGCAATGGCTTGGTCAAACATGGAGATAGCCCTCAGTCAACCATGGGCTGTGTGCTTGGTTGCTCATGGGCATTGCCTAGCACTTCCTCGGGCAATGCCTTGCCCGACCATGGGCTATGCCTGGCTCTACCACAAGCAATGGCATGTTTGCCCATGTGTGCGCCTAGCCCTACCACAGGCAATGGCTTGGTCGACCATGGAGAGAGCCCTCGGTTGACCACAAGTTGTGCACTCAGTTGCTCAAGGGCAGTGCCTTGCCCTACCACATGTGATGCCTTGCTCGACCATGATGATAGCCCTTGGTCAATCACAGGCAATACCTTGAATGACCACGGGCAATGCACTCGGTCGCTCATGGGCAGTGCCTTGCTCTACCATGGGCAAAGTCTTGCTTGACCACAGTGACAGCCCATGGTCGACCGAGGGGCAATGCCATGATTGACCACGGGCATTGCCTTGCTCTACCACAAGTGAAGCTGTGGTTGACCATGGGCTGTGTACCTTGCTCTACCTCAGGTGATGCCTTGCTACACCATGGGCTATGCATTGCTCTATGACTGGCCATGGTTTGATTGACCATGGGCAGTGTGCTCGGTTGCACATGGGTGGTGCCTTGCTGTACCTCAAGTAATGCCCTGCTCGACCAGGGGCTGTGCCTTGCCCAACCAGGGGTGATGCCTTGCTCAACCACGGGCTATGCCTTGCTCTACCAAGGGCGATGGCTGGGTAGACCTAGGAGACAGCCCATGGTTGTGCACTCAGTCGATCACAGGAAGTACCTGGCACGGGTGATGCCTTGCTCAACCATGGGCTCTAGCTAGGTCTACCACAGGCGGTGTCTTGTTCATCCATGGCTGGTGCCTCGCTCTACCACAGGCGATAACTTGCTCGACCATGAGCTGTGCCTGGCTCCACCATGGGCAATAGCATGTTTGACCATGGGTGGTGCCTTGCTCTACCACGGGTGATGCTTTGCTCGACCATGGGTTGTGCCTTGTTCTACCACAGAGACAGCCCTCGGTTGGGCACAAGTGGTGCTCTTAGTTGCTCGAAGGCAGTCCCTGGATATACCTCAGGTGATGCCTTGCTCAACCACGGGCAGTGCTTTGTTGTACCATTGGTGATGGCTTGGTCGACCACGGTCTATGAGCTTAGTTGCTCAGGGCAGTGCCTGGCTCTACCTCAGGGGATGCCTTGCTTGCCCAGGGGCTCTACCTGGCTTTACCATGGGTGATGCCTTGCTCGACCTCGGGCTGTGCCTTGCTCTAGGATGGGCAATGGCTTGTTGACCACAGGTTGTGCCTAGCTCTAGCACAGGCGATGCCTTGCTCGACCACAGGTTGTGCGTTGCTCTACCACTGACGATGGCTTGGGCAACCACGTAGACAATGCCCGGTTGACCACGGGCAGTTCACTTGGTTGCTCATGAGCAGTGCTTGGCTCTACCTCGGGTGATGCCTTGCTCAACCACAGGCTGTACCTTGCTGTACCCTGGGCGATGCCTTGCTCTACCACTTGCTGTGCCTTGCACTACCAAGGGCAATGGCATGTTCAACCACAGGTGCGCCTCGCTCTACCATGGCTGATGTATTGGTTGACCTTGGAGATAGCCCTTGGTTGACCACGGGCTGTGTAGTCGGTTCCTCATGGGCCGTGCTTTTCCCTACCACGTACGAGTCAGTTTCTAATGGGCCACGCCTTGCTCTACCATGGGCGATTGCTTCGAAACCCTTGGAGACAGCAGTCAACCGACCACGGGCTGTGCACTAAGTCTCCAATGGGCAGTGCCTTGCCCTACCACGAGAGATGCCTTGCTTGACCACAGGCTGTGCCTTGCTCTAACGCTGGCAATGCCTTGCTCAACCACGGGTAGTGCCTTGCTCTACCACGGGTGATGCCGTGCCCCACCACAGTGATAGCCCTTGGTCAATCATGGGCAATGCCTTGAATGACCATGGGCTGTGCTCTCGGTCGCTCATGGGCAGTGCCTTGCTCTTCCACAGGCAAAGTCTTGCTTGAGCACAGCAACATCCCTTGGTCGACCATGGCATCAGCTCTTGGTCGACCACAGGAAATGCCTTGCTCTACCATGGCCAAAGCCATGGTTGACATGGCTGTGCCTTGCTCGGCCATGGGCTATGTGTTTCTCTATGACGGACCATGGCTTGGTCGACCACAGGCTGTGTGCTTGGTTGCTTTCTGTCAGTGCCTTGCAATACCTCGAGTGATGCCCAACTCGACCATGGGCTGTGCCTTGCCTAACCACCAGCAACACCTTGCTTGACCATGGGCTTTGCCTTGCTCTACGATGGGCAATGGCTTGGTCGACCATAGAGACAGCCCTTGGTCGACCACGAGCTGTGCCTGGCTCCTCCATGGGCAATGGCATGTTCAACCATAGGTTGTGCCCCGCTCTACCAAGAGCGTTGCCTTGCTCCACCACAGGCTGTGCTGTGCCATTCCATAGGTGATGGCCTGGCCAATCACAGAGACAGCCCTTGGTCAACCACAGGTTGTGCACTTGGTCCCTCATGAGCAGTGCCTTACTCTACCACTGGTGAAGTCTTGCTTGACCATGGCAACAGCCCTAGGTCGAAAATGGGGGAATGCTTCATCAAACATGGTGACAACTCTAGGTCAACCCTGGGCAATGACTCCCTGAACCACGGACGATGGCTTAGTTGACCACAAGCTATGCCCTACTCTACCACGAGTGATGCCATGCTCCACGGTGGGCAATGGCTTGGTCGACCACGGGCTATGCCCTGCTCTACCACAGGTGATGCCTTGCTCTACCACAGGCGTTGGCTTTGTCAACCACGGGGATCAGTCAACCATAGGCCATGCCTTGCTCTACCACTGGAGATCGCTTGGTTGACCATGGGCTGTGCCTAACTGGACCACGGGCCATGGTTTAGTCAAGCACAGAGACAACACTCAGTCGGGCACAGGTAGTGTGCTCAGTTGCTCATGGGTAGTCCCTGGCTATACCTCGGGCGATTCCTTCTTCAACCACAAGGTGCCTTGTTGTACCATGGGTGATGGCTTGGTCAACCACGGTTTGTGTGCTTGGTTGCCCAGGGCAATGCCTGGCTCTACCTTAGGCAATGCCTTGCTCGACCATGGGTTGTGCCTAGCTTTACCACGGGTGATGCCTTGCTTGACATCAGGCTGTCCCTTGCTCTTCCACGGGCAATGGCTTGGCGACCACAGGCTGTGCCTGGCTTCACCACGAGCAATGCCTTGCTCAACCACAGGTTGTGCCTTGCTCTGCCACCCGCGATGGCTTGGTGAACTATGAAGACAACCCCTGATTGACCACATGCAGTGCACTTGGTCACTCATGAGGAGTGCCTAGCTCTACTTCGGGCAATGCCTTGCTCGACCACGGGCGGTGCCTTGCTCTTCCCCAGGCAACGCCTTGCTCAACCACGGGCTGTGCCTTACACTCCCAAGTGCAATGGCATGTTCGACCATGGGTCCACCTTGCTCTACAATGGGTGATGGCTTGGACGACCATGGAGATAGCCCTTAGTCCACCACGGGCAATGCCTTGCCCTACCACATGCAGGGCAGTTGCTCACAGGCTGTGCCTTGCTCTACCACAAGTGATGCCTTCCTCGATCATGTGCTGTGCCTTGCTCTAGCATGGGTAATTACTTGGCCGACTGTAGGTTGTGCCTTGCTCTACCATGGGTGATGGCTTGCTCAACTATGGCCTGTGCATTGCTCTACCATGGGCAATGGCTTGGTCGGCCTCAGGGACAACCAATGCTCACCCACGGGCTGTGCACTCAGTCTCTCATGGGCAGTGCCTTGCCCCACCATGAGCGATGCCTTGCTCAACCTCGAACTGTGCCATACTCTACCATAGGCAATGGCTTGGTCGACCATGGGCTGTGCCTCGCTCTACCAGGGGCAATGTTTTGGTCAACCATGGAGATAGCCCTCGATCAGCCACAGGCTGTGCGCTTGGTCACTCACAGGCAGTGCCTTGCTCTACAACAGCCTTTCCTATGCTCAACCATGTTGATAGCCCTTGGTTGATCAAGGGGCAATGCCTTGATCGACCACAGTGACAACACTTGGTGGACCACGGGTAGTGCCTCACTCTACCACAGGTGATGCCATGGTGGACCACAAGCTGTGCCATGCTCTACCACAAGTGATGCCTTGCTCCACCATGGGCAATGGCATTCTCGACAATGGGCAATGCCTTCTTGACCACAGGCTATGCCTTGCTCTACCATAGGTGATGGCTTGGTTGACCATGGAGACAGCCCTTAGTTAACCACGGGTTGTGTGCTCTATCCCTCATGGGTAGTGCCTTGCTCTACCATGGGCAATGCATTGCTCCACCATGGGTTGTGCCTCGCTCTACCATTGGTGATGCCTTGGTCAACCATTGGTTGTCCCTGGCCCTCCCACCAGCAATGGCTTGGTTGACCATGGAGGCAGGCCCTAGTTGACCATGGAGACAGCCCCTAGTTGACCACAGGCTGTGTGCTCGATTGCTCACTGGCATTGCCTTCTTCTATGAAGGTCGATGTGTTGCTTGATGACAGCGACATCCCTTGGTCATTCAAGGGGCGACACCTCGATCGACCATGGCGACAGCTCTTGGTCAACTACGAGCAGTGCCTTGCTCTACCATGAGCAATGCCTTGTTCCACCTCTGGCTGTGCCTTGCTCTACCACAGGCCATGGCTTGGTCGCCCACAGGTTGCGCTTAACTCTACCACGGGTGATACCTTGCTCGACCCCGGGCTGTGCCTTGCCCTTCCATGAGTGATGGATTGTTTGACCATGGAGACAGGCCTTGGTTGACTACGGCCCATGCACTTTGTCACTCACGGGCAGTGCTTTGCTCTACTATGGGTGATGCCCTTATCGACCAAGGGCTGTGCCACGCTCTACCACAGGTGATGCTGTGCTCCACCATGGGCGATGCCTTGCTCAACCATGAAGAGAGCCCTTCATCGATCATGGGCAATGCCTTGATCGACCATGGGCTGTGCCATGCTCTACCATGGGCGATAGCTTGGTCAACCATGGAGACAGCCCTCGGTCGACCCAGGGCTGTGTGCTTGATCATGGATGGGCAGTGCCTTGCTCTACCATGAGCGATGCGTTGCTCGACCAGGGCGACAGCCCTTGGTCAATGACTTGCGATGCCGTGATTGACCATGGGTTGTGCACTCAGTTGCTCATGGGCAGTGCCTTGCTCTACCACTCGCGGAGTCACCGTGGTCGATCATGGGGCAATATTGACCATGGCAACAGCACTAGGTTGACCATGGGCAGTGCCTTGCTTTGCCATGGGCCATACCTTCATCAACCACAGTCTGTCCCTTGCTCTACCACAAGCTGTGCCTCACTCTAGCACAGGACATGGCCTGGTTGGCCACAGATTGTGCTGCGCTCTACCACGGGCAATGCCTTGCTCTACCCTGGGCGACGGCTTGGTTGACCATGGGATGTGCCTTGCCCTACCACGAGTAATGGTTTGGTCAACCATGGAGACAGTCCTCGACCAACCACGGCCTATGCGCTCGCTCATTCACGGGCAGTGCCCTGCTCAACCACAGTGACAAACCTTGGTCGATCATGGGGTGACACCTTGATCGACGATGGGGACAACGCTTCCTTGACCACGTGTAGTGTCATGATCTACCATGAGGAATGCCTAGGTCGACCATGGGCTGTGTGCTGGGTCACTGATGAGCAGTGCCTAGCTCTTCCACAGGTGATGCCTTGCTTGACCACGGAGACAGCCCTTGGTCGACCATGGGCTGTGCCTTGCTCTACCATGGGCGATGGCTTGGTCTACCACGGGCCGTGTGCTGGGTCACTGATGGACGGTGCCTGGCTCTTCCACCGGCAATGCCTTGCTCGACCACAGGTTGGGCCTCGCTCTGCCACGGGCGATGCCTTGCTCAACCATGGAGACAGCCCTTGGTCGACCACGGGCCGCGCCTCACTCTCCCCCGGGCAATGCCTTGCTCGACCACAGGCAGTGCCTTGCTCTACCACAAGCGATGGCTTGATTGACCATGGAGACAGCCCTCAGTTGAGCACATGCTGTGTACTCGGTCATTGATGGACAGTGACTTGCTCTTCCACAGGCGATGCCTCGCTTGTCCACTGGCCATGCCACAATCTACCACAGGCGATATCTTGCTCGACCACAGAGACAGCCCTCGTTTGACCATGGGCTGCACCTTGGTCTACCATGGGCAATGCCTTGCTCAACCACAGGCTGTGCCTTGCTCTAGCATGGGCTATTGCTTGGTTGACCACGTAGACAACCCTAGGTCGACTGTGGGCTGTGCTTTCAGTCACTGACGGGCAGTGCCTAGCTCTACTACAGGCAACGCCTCGCTTGACCACAGGCTATGCTATTGGGATTAATGCTCTAAACCCATTCACAATTGATGTAAGTTTATTCATGAAATAAAATTAAGACATTATTATTCATCATATGCTGCTATACTCTATGATGAAACCCATAAACTATGATAATGATTTTAAGGTCATGATGAGATCATGCCAGTGAGGCTTAAAATCCACAAGTTTAGTTTAAAATATTCCTAGTTATAGGAACGCTAAACAGGGGAATGGTGATCCGAAAAGACTAGTACACTTGTTACATACTTTAAGGCGGAGACTAATTGATCTCACAGTTACTTGTGAAGAGTCACTAATGTAAGAGTGTAGGTACTCATTATGGAATGAGTTTACTGAACTGATCCGCTTAAAGGATTNAGATGTTAATCTTGACTTGTAAACTTAATTGATTAAGAGTTAATCGATGATCTTATTAAAAGGTTTAATAAGATAAATTAATTCACTACCGGCTTAGTGTAGAGCCCAATGGGTCACAGACAATACAAGTAATTTCTTGTAACCAAAATTTAATTGTTTAAATTTTGTGTTGGGCAGTCGATTTCCGCTAGCACGGAATTGCCCATATTGCTTACGCGCCTTATTAGATAAGGTTGTTTCGGAATTAACTATAAAATTAAATTTATGGAAATTTAATTAGACTCTCGGTTATATACGCATGCTAAATTATCGAATGAGATTCGATTAAATAAATACATGTCTATATGTATGTACATGAGTAGTACTCATACATTTTATGTAGACCAACGGTTGGTCTATTCTCAACGGCATACTATTAAAAATGGCATAATGTATGCCAACTGTGAAAAAGCACATCTTGAGCCGATTTGGTGTGGGGCACATCTCTTCGGTGAAAGAAGGGCACGTCTCTTCAGTGAAGGAAGGGCACATCTCTTCGGTGATGGAGGGGCGCCTCTCTTCGATAAAAAAGGGACACTTCTCTTCGATGAAGGAGGGACACCTCTCTTCGGTGAAAGAGGTGAAAACGTTTCACCCACCAAAGGGGACAAAAGTCCCCTTTCGTGTTCTATATATAGAAAAACCAAAGGGCATCCTTGATGTGTGAGTTTGAGAGAAGAAAAGAGTGCTACCCAAAATATTATATTCGAGAGTGATTGAAGAAGATATGTTCTACTGAGTGCTGAATACAAGCCTTTTATTCCGAAATAAAAAAGGCGACCGATTGTTGGGAACAGTTCCCAACGCTTACGAGAAAAACTTGGTGTGGATACCGTGGAGAGTGTACACGTGTGCATCTAGTCAAAGGATCAACTCTTGAAGTCATTTGTGAAGGCGTTGTGGGACATCGCCGAATTAAGGATTCAAATACAAGGATTGACTTGGATTCTTTGTAGGTGTGTATATTCTCTACTTGTTTCCTCGTATTTGAATTTCAAATTGCATCAAAGAGATACTAGGCTCGGGAATATAATTTAATTGAAATTGAAATGCACGCTTCCGCCGTGTATGGATTCCCAACATGTGCCTCACTCTATCACAGATGATGACTTGGTCGACCACGGAGAAAAACCCTCGGTTGATGACCGGTTGCGCCTCACTCTACCACCAGCGATGCCTTGCTCAATCATGAGATGTGCCTGGCTGTACCAGCATCAATGGCTTGGTCGACCACGGAGACAACCCTCCATTGACCATGAGCCATGCACTCAGTCACTGACCAGCAGTGCCTCGCTCTACCACAGGTGATGCCTTGCTCCACCACGGGCTGTGCCTAGCTCTACTAGCAGCTATGGCTTGGTCGACCACATAGACAACCCTTGGTCGACCATGTGCTGTGCCTCAGTCTACCACGGCCAATGCAATGCATGACCATTGAGACAGCCCTCGGTTGACCACTGGCTGCACCTCGCTCTACCACAAGTGATGCCTTGCTTGACCACGGGTGGTGCCTGGCTCGACCACAAGCAATGCATTGGTCAACCATAGAGATACCCCTCGGTCTGCTACGGGCTGTGCCTAGCGCCAGCATGGGCGATGCCTTTGTTGACCATGGAGATAGCCCTTGGCCAACCGTGGGCTGTGCCTCGCTCTACCAAATGAGTTTCACGACCACGGGCTGTGCCTTGGCTTACAATGGGCAACACCTTGCTCAACCACAGGCTGTGCCTAGCTCTACTAACTGCAATGGCTTGTTCAACCACGTAGACAGCCCTCGGGAAACCACATGTTGTGCCTCATTCTACCATGGGCGTTGCAATGCTTGACCACCGCCTGTGCCTTGCACTACCACAAGTGATGGCTTGTCCAATTAAAGTGACAGCCCTCGGTCAACCACTGGCTGCACCTTACTCTACCATGAGCGATGCCTTGCTCGATCGCAGGTGATGCCTCACTCTACCAGGGCAATGCCTTGGTTGACCATGGAGACAGCCCACGGTCGACCATGGGCTGTGCCTAGCGCAACCATGGGCAATGCATGGCTCAACCACGGGCTATGCCCTGCTCTACCATGAGTGATGGCTTGGTCGACCACAAAGACAACCCTTGATCGGCCATGGGCTATTCGATCAGTCTCCGATGGGTAGTGCCTAGCTTTTCCATTGGCGATACCTAGCTTGAGCACGGGCTGTGCCTCGCTGCACCACGGGCATGGTCTTGGTTGACCACAGGGACAGCCCTCAGTCAACCACTGACTATGCCTCACTCTGCCACAAGCTATGCCTTGCTCGACCACGGAGACAGCCCTTGGTCGACCTTGGGCTATGCCTCATTCTACCATGGGCGAAGCATTGCTCGACCATGGGCTGTGCATTGCACTACCATGGGTGATGGCTTGGTAGACCATGGAGACTGCCCTTGGCCAACCACAGGCTATGCCATGCTAGACCATGGGCAGTGCCTGGCTCTACCATGGGCAATGGCTTGGTCAACCATGAAGGCCACCCTCAGTCAACCACGGGCAGCGCCTCGCTCTACCATGGGCAATGGCTTGCTCGACCATAGGCTGTGCATTGCTCTACCATGGGCAATGGCTGGGCCGACCACGGAGACAGCCCTTGGTCGTCCATGGGCGGTGCACTAGGTCGCTGACAGCAGTCCCTAGCTCTTCCACAGGCGATCCCTCACCTGACCACGGGCTGTGCCTCACTCTGCCATGGGTGATGCCTTGGTCGACCACAAAGACAACCCTCGGTCAACCATGGGCTGTGGCTCATTCTACCAAGAGCAATGCCTTGCTTGACCATGGAGACAGCCCTCACTCGACCTCAAGTTGCACCTCATTCTACCACAGGCGATGCATTGCTCTACCACGGGTGATGGCTTGGTCGACCACAGAGACAACACTTGGTCAACCACAGGCTATGCCACAATAGACCACAGGCAGTGCCTAGCTCTACCACAGGCAGTGCCTGGCTCTACCACAGGCAATGGCTTGTTCAACCCTGGAAACCGCCCTCTGTTGACCACAGGCAGCACCTCGGTCTACCCAGGGCAATGCCTTGCTAGATAACGGTGGTGCCTTGCTCTACCACGGGCGATGGTTTGGCCGACCACTGAGACAGTCCTCGGTCTACCACGGGCTGTGTGCTGGGTCGCTGACGGTAGTGCCTAGTTCCACCACTGGCAATGGCTCGGTTGGCCTTGGGCTGTGTCTCACCCTACCACCGGCGATGCCTTGCTCAACCATGGGCCTTGTCGTGCTCTACCATGGGTGATGGTTTGGCCGACAATGGAGACAGCCCTCGGTCAACCACGGGCTATGCGCTTGGTCACTGACAGGTAGTGGCTAGGTTTTCCACAGGCAATGCCTTACTGTACCATGAGCATTGGCTTGGTTGACCACAGAGACAGCACACGGTCAACCATAGGCTGCATGCTTGGTCGCTGACTAGCAGTGCCTTGCCCTTCCAAGGGCGATACCTCACTTGACCATGGGCTGTGCCTCACTCTATCACAGGCAATGCCTTGCTCAACCATGGAGACAGCCCTTGGTCGACCACAGGCTATGCCTAGTGCAATGATGGGCGATGCCTTGCTTGACCAGAGACTGTGCCTTCCTCTGCCATGAGCGATGGCTTGGCTGACCATGGAGACAGCCCTTGGTTGACCATGGGCTGTGCGATTGGATGCTAACAGGTAGTGCCTAGCTCTACCATCAGTGATGCCTTGCTGGAGCATGGCCTGTGCCTCGCTCTTCCACAGGCGTTGTCTTGGTTGACCACGGAGACAAACATCAGTCGACCACTAGCTCTGCCTTGCTCTGCCACTGGTGATGACTTGATCAACCATGGAGACAATCATTGGTCAACCATGGGTTGCATCTTGCTATACCATGGGCGATGCCATGCTCGACCACGGGCTGGGCCGTGCTCTACCATGGGCATTGTCTTCATCGACCAGGGAGATAGCCCTCGGTTGACCACTGGCTGCGCCTCACTCTGCCATGGGTGATGCCTTGCTCAACCATGGAGACAACAAGGCATCACCCATGGAGACAACTGTTGGTGGAGCATGGGGTATGCCTCGATCAACCACGGGTGATGCATGGCTCGACCACGGGCTGCACCTTGCTCTACCAGGGGCAATGGCTTGGCTGACCATGGAAATAGCCCTCAGTCAACCACATGTTGTGCCGTGCTCTACCACGGGCTATGCACTCGGTCGCTAACAGGTTGTGCCTTGCTCAACCACGAGCTGGGCCTCACTCTACCATGAGCAATGCCATGCTCGATCACGGAGAAAACCCTCAGTTGACCACGGGCTGCACCTCACTCTACCAAGGGCAATGCCTTGCTTGACCATGGAGACAGCCCTTGGTTGACCTTGGGCTGCACCTCATTTTACCACGGGTGATGCATTGCTCGACCACTGGCTATGCATTGCTCTACCATGGGTGATGGCTTGGTCGACCATGGAGACAGCCCTCAATCAACACAGTCTATGCCATGCTAGACCACAGGCAGTGCTTGGCCCTACCACAGGCGATGGCTAGGTCAACCATGGAGGCTGCCCTCAGTTGACCACATGCAGCGCCTCGCTCTACCATGGGTGATGGCTTGCTTGACCACAGGCTGCGCATTGCTCCACCACCGGCGATGGCCCGGCCGACCATGGAGACGGACCTTAGCTGTGTGCGGGTGGCGTGCTGGGTTCCATATGGCAGTCCCTAGCTTTTCCTTGGGCGATGCCTTGCTCGATCACAGGCTGCGCCTCTCTTTACCACGGGCAGTGCCTTGCTCGACCATGGGCTGTGATGTGCTCTACCATGGGCAATGGCTCGCTATACCACGGGCATTGTCTGGGTCAACTAGGGACACAACAATCGGTCGACCACTGGCTACGCCTTGCTCTGGCATGGGTGATGCCTTGCTTGACCACGGGCTGTGCCTCGATCTACCACAAGCGATGCCTTGCTGCACCACAGGCTGCACCTCTCTCAACCTCGGGCGATGTCTTGCTTGACGATGGGTGGTGCCTCACTCTAACACGGGTGATGCCTTGCTCGACCACGGGCTGTGCTGTGCTCTACAACGGGGGATGGCTTGGCTGACCACAGAGATAGCCCTCTGTTGACCATGGGCAGTGCCATGATCTATCACAGGCTATGTGCTTGGTTGCTGACGGGTAGTGCCTAGCTCTTCCATGAATGGTGCCTTACTCGACCACAGGTTGGGCCTCGCTCTACCATGGGCAATGCCATGCTCGACCACGGAGATAGCCCTCGGTCGACCATGGGCTGCACCTTGCTCTACCACAGGCAATGACTTGCTCATCCATGGAGACAAGCATCAGTCAACCACCGGCTGCACCTTGCTCTTCCACAGGTGATGGCTTGGTCAAACATGGAGACAGCCCTCGATTGACCACTTCCCACGCCTTGCACTACCACGGACTGTACTTGGCTCTACCATGGTCTGTACACTTGATCTACCATGTAGACAGCCCTTGGTCGGCCACGGGGTGTGCGCTCAGTCACTCAAGGGCAGTCCTTGGATCTGCCTCAAGCAATGCCTTGCTCAACCATTGGCTATGGCTTACTCTACCATGGGTGATGGCCTGGTCGACCATGGGGACAGCCCTAGGCCGATCACGCTCAGACTTATCTTAAACTAATGACAGTGCCTAGCTCTACCTCAGGCAATGCCTTACTAGACCACAGGCTGTGCCTTGCTCTACCATGGGCAATGGCTAGGTTGATCATGGAGACAGCCCTTGGTCGACCACCGACTGTGCACTTGGTTGCTCACGAGCAGTGCCATGCTCTACCACGGGTGAAGTCTTGCTCAACCATGGCAACAGCCCTAGGTCAATCAAGGGGCAATGCCTTCATTAACCACAGTGACAGCTCTTGCTCGACCACAAGCAGTGCTGCCCTCTACCATGGGTGATGCCTTGGTCAACCACAAGCTATGCCCTGCTCTGCCATGGGTGATGCCTTGCTCCATGATGGGCAATGGCTTGGTCAACCATGGGCTTCGCCCCGCTCTTCCAAGGGTAATGCCTTGCTCAACCACAGGCAGTGCCTGGCTCTACCACAGGTGAAGGCTTAGTCAACCACAGAGACAGCACTCGATTGACCATGAGCTGTACCTTGCTCTGCCATGGGCGATCACTTGGTTGACCACAGGCGTACCTCGCTCTACCACAGGCCATGGCTTGGTGAACCATGGGCTGTGCCTTGCTCTACCACGGGTGATGGCTTGGTCGAGCATGTAGACAGCCCTCGATAAGGGATAGGCTATGCACTCGGTTGCTCACAGGTAGTCCCTGGCCATACCTCTGGTGATGCCTTGCTTGACCATGGGCTGTGCCTTACTGTACCATGGGTGATGGCTTGGTCGACCACGGTCTGTGTGTTCAGTTGCTCAGGGCAGTGCCTGGTGCTACCTTAGGTGATGCATTGCTCGACCACGATCTGTGCCTAGCTTTACCACAAGCGATGCCTTGCTTGACCTTGGGCTGTGTCTCACTAAACCTTGGGCTGTGCTTACTTGACCTCAGGCTTTGCCTCGTTCTACCATAGGCCATAGCTTGGTCAACCATGGGTTGTACCTGGCTCTACCCTGGGTGATGCCTTGCTCGACCGCAAGCTGTGCCTTGCTCTACCACGAGCTATGGCTTGGTTGACCACAAAAATGGCCCTTGGTTGGGCACCGGGTGTGCGCTCAGTCGCTCATGGGCAGTCCTTTTATCTGCCTAGGGTGATACCTTGCTCTACCATTGGTGATGGCTTGGTCGGCCACAGAGACTGTCCTTGGTCAACCACAGTCTGTGCATTTGGTTGCTTAGGGCAGTACTTGGCTCTACCTCAGGCGATGCCTTGCTTGGCCACGAGTTGTGCCTCACTGTACCAAGGGCAATGGCATGTTCAACCACAGGCAATGCCGTGCTATACCACGGGCTGATCCTTGCTCGACCACGGGGCTAAGCCCTGCTCCACCATGGGCGATGGCTTGGTCAACCACGAAGATAGCTGTCGGTCAACCATAGGTAGTGCACTCGGTTGTTGACGGGCAGTGCCTTGCTCTACCACATGTGATACCTTGCTTGACCACAGCCTGTGCCTTGCTCTACTAGGGGCTTTGCCATTTTCAACCACAGGTGTTGCCTTGCTCCACCATGAGCGTGCGCTTGGTCAACCACAGGCACAACCCTCAGTCAACCACAAGTTGTGTGCACAATCACACCAAGGCAGTGCCTAGCTCCACCATGGGCGATGCCTTGCTTGACCACAGCGTGTGCCTTGCTCTACCATAGTTCATGCCTTGCTCACTGAGGGGTGGTGCCTTGCTCTCCCACGGGCGATGCCTTGCTGGAGCATGGTGATAGCCATGGGGCGATCTTGGGGCGAAGCTTTGACCGACCACGGTGACAGAGGATGGTTGACCACGGGCGGTGCCTTGCTCTACCTCAGGCGATGCCTTGCTACGCCACTGGCTATGCATTGCTCTGAGATGGTACATGGCTTCGTTGACCACGGGCTGTGCCCTCAGTCACGCACGGGTAGTGCCTTGGCCTCCCTTAGGTGCTGCCTTGCTCACTGAGGGGTGGTGCCTTGCTCTCCCACGGGCGATGCCTTGCTCGAGCATGGTGATAGCCATTGGTCGATCTTGGGGCGAAGCCTTGATCGACCACGGTGACAGAGCATGGTTGACCACGGGCAGTGCCTTGCTCTACCATGGGTGATGTTTTGGTCAACCCCGGAGACAGCCCTTGGTCACTGATGGGCAGTGCCATGCTCAACCACGAGCGATACCTTGCTTGACTAGGGTGACAGCCCTTGGTCGAAGATGAATAATGCCTTGATCAACCACGGGTTTTGCACTCGGGCACTCATGGGAAGTGCCTTGCTCTACCATGGGTGATGTCTTGGTCAACCACAGCGACAGCCCGTGGTCAATCATGGGGCGACGCCCAGATCGACCATGGCAATAGTGCTAGGTCAACCACTGGCAATGGCTTGGTTGACCACGAGTTGTGCCAAGCTCTACCACAAGTGATGCCTCGTTCACTTGGGGGCTGTGCCTTGCTCTACCAAGAGCAATGCCTTGCTTGAGCTTGGTGACAGCCCTTGGTTGATCATGGAGCGAACCCTTGATCAACCATGGCAACAGTGCAGGTTGACCACGGCAGTGCCTTGCTCTACAACAGGTGATGCCTTGGTTGACCACAGGCTGTGCCTTGCTCTACCATGGGCAATGCCATGCTCCACGATGGCCTGTGCCTTGCTCTACCACAGCCAATGGCCTGGTTGATGAAGGGCTATGCATCGCTCTACCATGGGCGATGCCTTGCTCGACGATGGGTTGTGCCGTGCTCTACCACGGGTGATGCCTTGGTTGACGATGGGCTGTGCCCTGCTCTACCATAGGCCATGGCTTGGTTGACCACGGGCTGTGCCTCGCCCTGCAATGGGCGATGGTTTGTTCATCCCCAGAGACAGCCCCTGGTCGACCATGGGTTGTGTGCTCAGTCACGCACAGGCAACACCTTGCTCTACCATGGGCGATACCTTGATCGACCATGGGTTCTGCACTCAGTCACTCATGGGCAGTCGCTTGCTCTACCATGAGTGATGCCTTACTTTACCGTGGGCCGACACCATGATCGACCACTGCCATAGCGCTAGGTTGACCACGAGCAGTGCCTTGCTTTACCGTGGGTGATGCCTTTGTCAACCATAGGCTGTGCCTTGCTCTACCACAGGCCATGGCTTGGTCGACCACCGACCATAGGCTATGCACTCGGTTGCTGACGGATAGTGCCTAGCTCTTCTACCAACAGTGTCTTGCTTGACCACAGGCTGGACCTTGCTCTACCATGGGCAATGCCATGCTCAACCACAGAGATAGCCCTCGGTTGACCACTGGCTGCGCCTGGCTCTACCACAGGTTATGCCATGCCCGGCCATTGAGACTGCCGTCAGTTGACCATGGGCTGTACCTCGCTCTTCCACAGGCGATGGCTTGGTTGACCATAGAGACAACCCTCAATCGACCCCTTGCTGTGCCTTGCACAGCCATGGGCGATGCCTTGCTCCACCATGGACTGTACCTCTTTCTACCACGGTCTGTATGTGCTGATGGGCAATGCCTCGCTTGACCACAGGCTATGCCTTGCTCTACGACGGGTGATGCCTTGTTCCACCATGGAGACTGCCCTTGGTCAATGATGGGCTATGGCTCACCCTACCACGGGCGATGCCTTGCTCGACTATGGGCTGTGCCTTGCTCTATCATGGGCGATGGATTGATCGACCACGGAGACAGTCCACGATCAACCACGAGGTGTGCTGCAATCGGTCGCTGATGGGGAGTGCCTAGCTATTCTACAGGTGATGCCTCTCCCAACCACAGGCTGTGCCTTGCTCTAGCCCGGGCGATGCTTTGCTTGATGATGGAGACAGCCCTCGGTCAACCACGGGCCGCGCCTTACTCTACCACGGGCCACACCTTGCTGTACCATGGGCAATGCCTTGCTCAACCTCAGGCAGTGCCTTGCTCTACCATGGGCGATGGCTTGGTCAACCATGGAGACAGCCCTCGGTTGACCATGGGCTGTGCGCTCGGTCGCTGATGGGCTAGGCCTTGCTCTTCCATGGGCAATGCCTTGATCGACCACTGGCCAAGCCACGCTCTACCACTGGCCATGCCTTGCTCAACCACGAAGACAGCCCATGGTCAACCACGGGCTATGCCTCGATCAACCATGGGTGATGCCTTGCTCAACCATGGGATGTGCCTTGCTCTACCATGGGCAATGCCTTGCTCGACCATGGGCTGTGCCTCTCTCTACCACGGACGATGCCTTTCTCGTCCGCAGGCTGTGCCTTGCTCAACCATGTGTGATGACTTGGTCAACCACAGAGACAACCCTCAGTCAACCATTGGTTTCACCTCAATCTACCACGAGTGATGCCTTGCTTAACCACGGGATGTGCCCGGCCCTACCAGCAACAATGGCTTGGTCGGCCATGGGCTGTGCATTCAGTCGCTGACTGACAATGCCTAGCTCTACCACAGGCGATGCCTTGCACGACCACAGGCTGTGCCTTGCTCTAGCACCAACGACGCCTTGCTCCCACCACGGGCTGTGCCTGGCTCTACTAGCAGCAACAGCTTGGTCGACCACAAAGATAGACCTCGGCTGACCACGTGCTGTGCCTTGCTCTACCACGGGCGATGGCTTGGTCAGTGATGGAGACAACCCTCGGATGACCACTAGCTGCACCTCACTCTACCACAAGTGATGCCTTGCTCGACCATGGGTGGTGCCCAGCACTACCACGAGTGATTCCTGGTTCAACCACAGAGACAGCCCTCAGTTGGCCATGGGCTGGGCCTATTGGAACCATGGGGGATGCCTTTCTTGAGGATGGAGACAGCCTTCAGCCGACCACCTGCAGCACACGCTCTACCATGGGCAATGCGTGCTCAACCCCAGGTTGTGCCTTGCTCTACCACGAGTAACACCTTGCTCCACCACAGGCTTTGCCTGGCTCTACTGGCAGTAATGGCTTGGTTGACCATGGAGATAGCCGTCGGTCGACCACATGCTGTGCCGTGCTCTACCACGGACGATGGCTTGTTTGACCACGGTGACAGCCCTTGGTCAACCACTGGCTGCACCTCACTCTACCACGAGAGATGCCTTGCTTGACAACTGTTGGTGCCTCGCTCTACCACGGGTGATGCCTTGGTCAACTAGGGAGATAGCTCTAAGTCAACCATGGGCTGTGCCTTCATCTACCATGGATGATGCCTTGATCGACCAAGGTGACTGCCCTTGGTGGATCACAGGCAATGCCTTGATCGACCATGGGTTGTGCACTTGGTTGCTCATGGGCAGTGCGTTGCACTACCAGTGCAGCAGCCCTTGGTTGATCATGGGGTGATGCCCTGATCAACCCCAACAATAGTGCTAGGTCGACCACGGGTAGTGCCTTACTCTACAACAGGTGATGCCTTGGTTGACCATAGTCTGTGCCTTGTTGTACCATGGGCAATGCCTTGCTCAACCAAGGTGACAGCCCCCTTGGTTGATGATTGGTGATGCCATGATCTACCATGGGTTGTGCACTCTGTCACTCATGGGAAGTGCCTCGCTCTACCATGGCGACAGCCCTTGGTCGTTCATGGGTGACGCCCTGATCGACCACGGCGACAGAGCTAGGTCGACCATGAGCAGTGCCCTACTCTACCACGGGTGATGCCTTGGTTGACCACGGTCTGTGCCTTGCTCAACCGCAGGCTGTGCCTTGCTGTACCACAGGCCATGCCTTGGTCAGCCATGGAGACAGCCCATGGTCAGCCACAGGCTGTCTGCTCAGTTGCTGACAGGCAGTGCCTAGCTCTACAACAGGCGATGCTTTGCTCAACCATGGTTTGTGCTTCACTCTATCACAGGCAATGGCTTGGCCAAACATGGAGACAGCCCTCAGTCGACCACAGGCTGCTCCTCAATCTACCACGGGCGATGCCTTGCTTGACCATGGGCTGTGCCTCACTCTACTTTGGGTGACAGCTTGGTCGACCACATAGACAGCCCTCAGTTGACCATGTGTTCGGCCTCACTCCACTACAGGCGATGCCTGGCTTGACCACAGGCTTGTGCCTTGCTCTACCAAGGGCAATGGCTTGGTCAACCATGGTGATAGCCCTCAGTTGACCATGGGCTGTGCCTCACTCTACCACAAGCGATGGCTTGGTCAACCACGGGCTGCTCCTCACTCTACCAAGGGGGATGCCTTGCTGGACCATGGGCTGTGCCTCGCTCCACTATGGGAGATGGCTTGGTCAACCACATAGACAGCCCTCAGCTGACCATGTGTTCGGCCTTGCTCCACCATGGGCAGTGCATTGCTGGACCATGGGCTGTGCCTCACTCTACCAAGGGCAATGGCTTGGTCGACCACGGAGAGAGCCCTCCATCGACCATAGGCTGTGCCTCACTCTACCACAGGCGATGGCTTGGTCAACCACGGAGATGGCCCCAGTCGACCACAGGCTGTGCCTCACTCTACCAAAGATGATGCCTTGCTAGACCATGGGCTGTGCCTTGCTCTATCACGGGTGATGGCTTGGTCGATCCTGGAGACAGCCCTTGGTCGACCACAGGTTGTGCCTCGCTCTACCACGGGCTGTGCATCGTTTTACCATGGCTGATGGCTAGGTTGACCATGGAGACAGCCATCAATGGACCATGGGCTGCGCCTCGCTCTACCATGAGTGATGCCTTGCTCAACCACAGGCTGCGCCTTGCTGTACCACGGGCAGTGGTGGCTTGGTCGACCACCGACACAGTCCTCCGTCAACCACAGGCTTTGCCTTTCTCTAGCATGGGCAATGCCTGGCTTGACCACAGGTGATGCTTTGCTAGACCACAGGCTGTGCCTTGCTCTACCATGGGTGATGGCTTGGTCCACCATGGAGACAGCACTCGTCAACCAGAAGCAGCGCCTCCCTCTACCACGGGTGATGCGTTGCCTGATCATGGGCTATGCCTTGCTCTACAACGGGTGATGGCTTGGTCAACTAGCAAGACAGTCGTTAGTCGACCACGGGCTGTGCCTTGCTCTACCATGGGCGATTGCAAACCTGACCATGGAGACAGCCCTCGGTCAGCCACGGGCTGTACCTAGTGCAACCACAGGCGATGACTTTTTGGATGATTAACACAGCCCTCGGTTGACCACGGGCTGCACCTCACTCTACCATGGGCGATGTGTTGGTTGATCACGGGCTGTGCCTTGCTCGACCACGAGCAATGCCATGCTCCACCACGGGCTGTGCCTGGCTCTACTGGCAGCAATGGCTTGGTCGACCAAGGAGGCAACCCTCAGTAGACCACGTGCTGTGCCTCGCTCTACCACGGGTGATGCAATGCTCGACCATGTGCTGTGCCTCACACTACCATGGGCAATTACTTGGTCGACCATGGTGACAGCCCTCAGTAGACCACTGGCTGCACCTCCCTCTACCACAGGCGATAAAACGCTTGATCCCGGGCTGTGTCTCACACTACCACGGGTGATGGCTTGGTTGACCATGGTGACAGCCCTTTGTCGACCACGATGGCTTGTGTGCTGGGTCACTGATGGCAGTGCCTAGCTCTTCCATGGGCGATGCCTCACTCAACCACAGGCTGTGCCTTGCTCTACCGTGGGCAGTGCCTTGCTCAACCATGGGTTGTGCCTTGCTCTACCACGGGCGATGGCTTGGTCAACCACTGGCTGTGCCATTGGTTGCTGACTGGCAGTGCCAAGCTCTACCACCAGCAATGCCTCGCTTGAGCACAAGCTGTGCCTTGCTCTGCCACAGGCATTGTCTTGGTTGACCATGGAGACAACCCTTGGTGGACCACTGGCTGTGCATTGCTTTACCGTGGGTGATGGCTAGTTCAAGCACAGAGACAGCCCTCAGTTGACCGCAGGCTATGACACACTATACCACGCCTCAGTCGACAGTGCCCAGCTATACCACACCTCAGTTGACCACAGGCAGCACCATGCTCTACCAAGGGTGATGCCCTGGTCAACCACGGGTTGTGCCTTGCTCTACCATGGGCGATGCCTCAGACGACCACAGAGATAGCCCTTGGTCTACCACAGGCTGTGCATTGGGTCGTTGACGGCAGTGCCTAGCTCCTCCATGGGAGATGCCTCACTCAACCACGGGCTATGCCTTGCTCTACCATGGGTGATGCCTCGGTGACCAAGGTGACAGCCCTTGGTTGACCACGAGTTGTGCATTGGGTCGCTGATGGCTGTGCCTAGCCCTTCCAAGGGAGATGCCTCGCTCAACCATGGGCTGTGCCTTGGTCAACCACGGAGACAGCCCTCGGTTGACCACGGGTAGCACTTCACTCTTCCACAGGCGGTGCCTTGCTCAACCATGGGCTATGCCATGCTATACCACGGGCAATGGCTTGGCCTACCATAGAGACAGCCCTCAGTTGACCATGGGCTATGCGCTCAGTTGCTGACGGCTAGTGCCTAGCTCTTCCATAGGTGATGCCTTGATCGACCATGGGCTCTTCCTTGCTCTACCTCGGGAGATGGCATGGTCGATGGCTCTTCCTTGCTCTTGCGCACTCAGTCGCTAACCAGAAGTGCCTAGCTCTTCCAAGGGTGATGGCTCACTTGACCACAGGCTGTGCCATGCTCTACCATGGGCGATGCCTTGCTCAACCATGGAGACAGCACTCGGTCAACCACAAGCTGTGCCTTGCACTGCCACAGGTGATGCCCTGCTCGACCCCAGGCCATCCCTTGCACTACCACAGGCTGTGGGCTCGGATGCTGATGGGCAGTGACTTGCTCTTCCAATTGCAATGCCTTGCTTGACCATGGGCCATGCCATGCTATACCAAATGCGATGCCTTGCTCAACCACGGAGATAGCGCTTAGTCAACACGGGTTGTGCCTCACTCTACCAAGGGTGATGCTATGCTTGACCATGGGTTGTGCCTTGCTCTACCATGGGCGATGGCTTCGTTGACCATAGAGATAACCCTCGGTCGCCCACAGGCAGTGCCTAGCTCTACCACACCACGGGTTGTGCCTCACTCGACCATGTGCAATGACTTGGTCAACCACGGTGACTGACCTCGGTCAATCACTGGTTGTGCCTCACTCTACCACATGTGATGCCTTGTTTGACCACAGGCTATGCAACGCTCTACCACAAGCGATGCCTTGATCAACCACGGAGACAGCCGTCAGTTGTCCATGGCTGCGCCTCGCCCTACCACGGGAAATGCCTTGCTCAACCATGGGTTGTGCCTTGCTCTACCACAGGCGATGGCTTGGTGACCATGGAGACAACCCTCGATTGCCCATGGGCTGTACTTTCGGTCGCTCATGGGCAGTGCCTAGCTCTACCATGGGTGACGCTTTGCTCAACCACAGGCTGTGCCACACTCTACCCCAGGTGATGCCTTGCTCGTCCACAAGCTGTGCCTCACTCAACCACGGGCAATGCATTGGTTGACCACGGAGACAGCCCTCGGTCAACCACGGAATATGCCAGGCTCTACCACAGGCGATGCCTTGCTCAACCACGGGCTATGTCTGGCTCTACCAGCAGCAATGTGCTCTCTCTACCACAAACGATGCCTTGCTTGAGCACAGGCTGTGCCTAGCATGACCATTGGCTATGGCTTGGTTGACCACGAGTTATGCCTCACTCTACCACAAATGAAGGCTTGGTCAACCATGGAGATAGCCCTTGGTTGACCATGGGCAGAGCCTTGCTCCATCATGGGCGATGCCATGCTCGACCATGGGTTGTGCCTTGCTGTACCACAAGTGATGGGTGGATTGACTATGGAGATAGTCCTCAGTTGACCATTGACTATGCCTCACTCTGCCATGAGTGATGCCTTGCTCGAAAACAAGTTGTGCCTGGCTCCACCATAGGCAATGGCTTCGTTCGACAACGGGCTATGCCTTGCTCTACCACTGGATGTGGCTTGCTCTACCACCGGTGATGGCTTGGTCGCCCCCGTAGACAGCCATCAGTGGACCACGAGCATCACTTCGTACTACCACAGGCGAGGGCTAGGCCGACCACGGGGACAGCGCCTGGCCGACCACTAGCTGCCCCTCCCTCTACCATGGGCGATGCCTTGCTCAAGCACAGGCTGTACCTGGCTCCACCCTAGGCAATGGCTTGGCCGACCATGAAGACAGCCCTTGGTCAACGATGGGCAATGACTCGCACTACCACTGGCAATGGCTCAGTCAACCACTAGGACAGCCCTTGATCGACCACTCTCGCTCTACCATGAGTGATGCCTCACTTGAGCATAGGCTATGCCAGGTTCCACCACGGATGATAGCTTGGTCAACCACAGGGACAGCCCTCGGTCAACCACTGGCTGCGCCTCACTCTACCATGAGCGATGCTTTACTCAAGCATAGGCTGTTCCTGGCTCCACCACAGGTGATGGGTTGGTGGACCATGGAGACAACCCTCGATCGGCCATGGGCTGTGCCTCACTCTGCCACAGGCGGTGCCCTGCTCGACCATGGCCTGTGCCTTTCTCTACTACAGGTGATGGCTTGGTCGACCATTGAGACAACCCTCGGTGAACCACGGGTAGCGCCTCGCTCTATCACGAGTGATGCCATGCTCGATCACAGGTTGTGCCTTGCTCTACCACGGGCGATGACTAGATTGACCGCAGAGACAGCCCTCAGTCGAATACTGATTGCGCCTTGCCCTACCATGGGTGATTGCTTGCTCGACCAAGGGCCATGCCTTGCCCTACCATGGGCGATGGCTTGGTCGACCACGGGGATAGCCCTCAGTCGACCAAGGGCTGTATGCTTGTTCGCTCATGGGGGAAGACTTGCTCTACCACAAGCAATGCCTTGCTTGACCATGGGCGGTGCCTCGCTCTACGCTGAGCTATGCCTTCTTTGACCATGGGCTATGCCTCGCTCTACCTCAGGCAATGCCTTGCTTGACCAATTTTTATGCCCTGCTCTACCATGGGCAATGGCTTGGTTAACCATGGAGACAACATTGGTGGTGTGCTCAATTGCTCACGGGTAGTGCCTTGCTCTACCACGAGCAACACCTTGGTCCACCACCAGCTGTGCCTTGCTCTACCACAGGCCATGGCTTGGTTGACCACGGGATGTGCCTTGCTCTAGTGTGGGTGATACCTTGCTTGACCATGGGCTGTGCCTTGCCCTAACATGAGTGATGGCTTGGTCAACCATAGAGACAGGCCTTGGTTGACTGTGGACTGTGCTCTTGGTTGCTCACGGGTAGTGCCTTGCTCTAACATGGGCGATGCCTTGCTTGACCACTGGCTGTGCCTCACTCTACCATGTGCAGTGCCTTACTCCACCATGGGTGCTGGCTTGGTCAACCACGGAGACAGCCCTCGGTCTACCATGGGCTATGCGCTTAGTCACACAATGATAGTGCCTTACTCCACCATGGCAATAGCCCTTCATCAATCATGGGTGATGCCTTGATCGACCACAAGCTATGCACTCAATTGCCAACAGGCAATGCCTTGCTCTACCACAGGCGATGCCTTCCTTAACCACAATGACAACCCTTGGTTGATCAAGGGTAGACGTGTTGATTGACCATGACAATAGCTCTTGGTTGGCCACTGGTAGTGCCTTGCTCCACCATGGACAATGCCTTGGTTGACCATGGTTGTGCCTTGGACTACAATGGGCAATGCCTTGCCTAATCACAGGCAACCCCTTGCTCGACCACAGGCTACACCTTGCTTTACCACGGGCAATGGCTTTGTCGACCATAGAGATAGCCCTTGGTCAACTATGGGCTGCGAGCTCAGTNGTTGACCATGGTTGTGCCTTGGACTACAATGGGCAATGCCTTGCCTCATCACAGGCAACCCCTTGCTCGACCACAGGCTACACCTTGCTTTACCACGGGCAATGGCCTTGTCGACCATAGAGATAGCCCTTGGTCAACTATGGGCTGCGAGCTCAGTAGCTCATGGGAATTGCTTGGCTCTTCCTCAGGTGATGCCTTGCTTGACCACAGGCTGTGCCTTGCTCTACCATAGATAATGCCTTACTCAACCACAGGCTATCCATGGCTCTACCAAGGGCAATGGCATGTTTGACCACAAGCCATGGCTTGGTTGACCACGGAGACAACCCTTGGTCAACCACGGAGATAGCCCTCAGTCAACATTGGGCACTGTGCCTGGCTCTACCACAAGCATTGCCTTGCTCGATAATGGGTTGTGCCTCATTGTACCATGGGCACTGGCTTGTTCCCAAACGGGCTATGCCTTGCTCTACCACGGGCAATGCCTTGCTCTACCCTAGGTGATGGCGTGGATGACCATGAAGACAGCCCTTGGTCTACCTGGGCAATGCTTTGCTTGACCATAGGTTGTGCCAAGCTCTACCAAGGGCAAAGGCATGTTCGACCATGGGCTGTGCCTCAATCTACCATGGACGATGGCTTGGTCGACCACAGAGACAGCCCTCAGTTGACCACGGGCTATGCGCTTGGTAGCTCACGGGTAGTGCCTAGCTCTACCTCGAGCAATGCCTTTCTTGACTCTGAGCTGTGTCTTGCACTACCACAGGCGATGCCTTGCTCGACCACAGGCTATGCCTTGCTCGACCACAGGCTATGCCTTGTTCTACCAAGGGCAATGGCATCTTTGATGACGGGTTGTGCCTCACTCTACCCTAGGTGAAGGCCTCACTCGACCACATGCTGTGCCTTGCTATGGCATGGGCGATGCCTTGCTTGACCATGGCTAGTGCCTTGCTCTACCCCCGCCCTGGCTTGGTCAACCACAGGCTATGCCTTGTTCTCCCAAGGGCAATGGCATCTTTGATGCCGGGTTGTGCCTCACTCTACCCTAGATGAAGGCCTCACTCGACCACAGGCTGTGCCTTGCTCGACCACAGGCTATACCTTGCTCGACCCCAGGCTATGCCTTGCTCGACCCCAGGCTATGCCTTGCTCGACCACGGGCAGTGGCAGGCTATACCAAGAGTGGTGGCATGGTCAACCACCGAGACCACCCTCAGTCTACCATGGGCAATGCCTTGGTCTGCCACAGGCGATGGCTTGGTCGACCATGAAGATAGCCCACTGAGAACCTCAGGCTGTGCCTTGCTCTTCCTCGAGCATTAGCTTGGTCAACCATGAAGATAGCGCTCAGTCGACTATGGGTTGTGCCTTGCTCTACCACAGGCGATGGCTTGGTCGACCATGGAGACAACCCTTCATCAACCATGGGCTACACACTCGATCACTCATGGGCAATGCCTTGCTCCACCAAGGTTGATGCCTTGGTCAACCACGGCGACAACACTTGGTCAATCGTGGTCAATGCCTTGATTGACTATAGGCAATGCCATGATCGGTCACGGCGACAACACTTGGTCAACCGCGGGCAGTGCCTTGCTCTACCACAAGTGATGCCCCACTCAACCATAGGTTGTGCCTCACTCTTCCAAGGATGATGCCTTACTCAACCACGGGCTGTGCTTTGCTCTTCTATGGGCAATGGCATGTTTGACCAGGGGCAATGCCTTGCACAACCACAAGCTGTGCCATGCTATACCAAGAGCAGTGGCTTGGTAGTCGACCATGAGCAATGCCTTCGTCTACCATGGGCTATGGCTTTGTTGACCATGAAGATAGACCTCGGACAACCCTAGGTTGTGCCTTGCTCTACCACAGGCTTTGGCTTGGTTGACCGCAGAGATAGCCCTCAGTCGTCCATGGGCTGTGGCTTGCTCTACCACAGGGGATGGTTTGGTGGACCATGGAGACAGCCCTTGGCCGACCACGGGCTGTGCGCTTGAGCACTCACAGGTGGTGCCTTGCTCTGCCTTGGTCAATGGTTGGTCGACCACGGCAACAGCCCTTGGTCTACCATGGTTGATGCCTTGATCAACCACGGGTGGTGCACGCAGTCGCTCACGGGCAGTGCCTTGCTCTACCACAGGCAATGCCTCGCTCTACCATAGTCAATGCCTTGATTGACCATAGGCAGTGCCTTACTCTACCACGGCCTGTGCCTTGATCTACCATGGGCGATGGCTTGCTTGACCACGGAGACAACAGTCAGTTGACAACGGCCTATGCACTCTGTGGTTCTTTGACTTCATTAACTTTTGGTTTAATTGTTTTCATCACGTTGAGCTCCATTATTCATTGGTCCATCATTTGCCTCTGCCTGGGTACTGATAAGTATGATATTTATCTTTAATTTTTGAGTTTCAGTACATCTACTCGGCAATACGAAAGACTTGGATATGTAGAAGCCATCCTAATCATATGATCTAGCAAGTGGATAAACTCTTTCCTCATCCGATTTTTAAGACCGAGAATTGGACTTTACTCGAAACTCTGACATATAATATCTATAACTCCTTATTATCGCGAGTCCATCAGACTTGTCTTTCCTTTTTGAGCTCGCGATACAGAACTACCAATGGTGGGTATGTCTATCAGGTGCAATCATTTATTGGGCGAGGCCGGTAGCCCGATAAGAAATTCAGGCGGTGCTTGCACCTAGTCTTATCGTGCCTCCCTATCTGACGCGGCCTAATAAGCTTACCGTGCTGTGCCAGCCTGGCGCAATAGCTTTGGGCCAGCACAAATTGCAACCCTACGTATTATCGACCAAGAATGCAGGAGGTGCTCATTGATCAAACAAACTTGCTCAAGCATAACAACATGAAATCTATTTTTTTGGGGCTAATCAAATGATTCCAACAAGAAGTCTTATATAAACGTTATTAAGCATTTCTCATAACATTAAGAGTAAACAATTCTAAAAACAATGAGTTGCACTTTAATCAATAGCCATAGGATCCAGCTTTGGCTCAGAACTATTGCCACGCGTAGGGCTGCTATCGGTCAGGATTCCACTCCCTCCACCACGACCAAGTGGCTGCGGTTTTCCACTGACATGTTGGGTGATCTGTTGATTTCCAGGGGTGCTGGGTGGAGGAAAAGGAGGATACAGAAGGTTCACCGGTTGACCTCAGGAAGTACCCTTAGCCTTGGAAAGTTGAGCACGCTTTCGCTGCTTGGGAAGCTCCATCGGAACAGCCATGTTTTTGTCTCCATCCTTGTGGCTCATGTCAACTAATGAGTTCTTCAAAGTAAACCTGCAGTACGAGTATCGTCTTCCGTTAAGTAACATTAAATTGGAACAAGTATATAGAAACAACTCCAATGAATCTATACTTCACCCTAAAGATTATGACAGAATGCAAGAGGAAAATGATTTATACTGCAGAGTATATGTGAAAGTTTCCAATTTGAAATTCCACATAACAAAAGCACCCATAAGGAAAAAACTTGTTCACCGTATAGAACATGGAAGAAGACAATTTGCTTATAGTAGTACTCAAGTCTACATCTAGGTTAATAACAGGACATTGATGTTACATTACTTACAAAGCAATTTACCCAGATTCAAGAACAAGTCCTATTAGCTGAACTGCTTCTAGGTGGATCAGCATTTTAACTGAGGCAAATCTGTATGGCCTTCAGATCGGCTCCATGGAACATCTAATATTGCATAAACTAATCAATCAATTAGATTTCCAAGATGGTGAAAAAAAATCTAGATATGATGATCTAAACCATCCTATAAACATGTTTAACCAACATAAAATCTATCTTGGAAAATAAAAGCAAAGTGGGAATCGTGAAGACCTGCAAAATCAAGTCCATAAGCAATGTCAATCAAGGAGCTCATATTTTTAGTTGGGAGAAATTTCAGGAAAGATCAACCCTAGACTATATTCAGATTGAAAATTCATATAGACAAACGCAATGATAATCAAACAAAGAAAAATATGAAAACGAACACAAATTAAACCAAGCATAATCTATAATAGAATTATAACCTTAAACAAGAGATGTAAGACTGCCAAATGAAGTGACTCGTTCTGGATATGAAATGCAAGAACTACATGGAAGCTATTTATAGCGGAACTAACATCGGTTTTATCGAAAAAAACACCTCATAGGTTTCATATTTCCATAGAAGGATGAAAGAGTAAATTGAAAGGATATCTACAAGAAACTCTAGAGTAAATAAGCATTAAATTTTCAGATATGCATAAGAAATTAAATGGAAGAATAGCAGGATAAGTATCAAAAGATAACAATGAATTAACATTTATAACTTATATTTATGGAAGGGCCGAAAGCCAATTTTCAAAGAAGTTGGTAATACATTCACTGGTAATTTAGATGTGGATCAATCTAGAATATCTAATCAAGGGAATAAAACAAGGTAGTCAAACAAAATACAGAAGGATGGACTCTAACAGAGCGAAATAAGATAATTTCAAAAATATAATCAAAATCATAAAATTTATATCAAATTTTACATTTTCCCCAATCCAGATGGGTGATCATCCTCATCCCAAATTCATCCCTGACTTCACAAATATTCAAAATGGATGTGGAGTGCATAGGGATGGCAATTGTGACCGGATCTATAGGATCCAACAAGGCCCGACCGGCTTTGGCCTGAGAGCGACCTGATGTGCGCGCTAAAATTGGGTGGTGAGTCAGGACTTAACATCATGCACGCCAGGTCCGACTTTTAAATCACCCCAACTCCCTTCAATTCGTTTCAACCTGTTTTGTCTTATTACATATCATATAATATAATTATATATTTTAAAACTAAACTTTGACTTCATTTGTGATGACTATCTTTGTAAATTGGATAATATTCCTTTTATTTCATTACAATTATGTTGATTTTTTCATCTATGTTACTTTTAATATGCAAATTTATACAAGACATCTGCCTTGCTCCTCCCAGTCCCCGATGCCATTCTAAGTATATACTAAATTGGCAATACAAACATATGGAGCATCTCTCTACGATACATTTTTTCATGTCGTGCCAATTCCATGGGGAATAATTTCATCAACAAAATTACTGCATCTCTTTTTGAGTCATGCAACATAGTTTGTGTTGACTTAATGCAATTTTTATTTCCAAATAAATGATACTGAATGAATATGAAGTTATACTAACGAAATTCTTATATGCCCAACGTTAAACAATCTTTTACAAAGAGTAGAGTCCAGATTCGAATATTGAGGTTTGACAGCAAAAATATTTTAGTAAAATTAACCACAAATATATAAATAGATGAAAATATCTCATTTTTTGTCATTACGATCAGTTTTACGAGCTCTCTATGTAAACTTATTGGAAACATAAGCTATTATAATCAAGGAAAAAAAAACTTTGCATCTAATTGCAATCACAACACGTGCAAGATGCATGACTCATTTCCCTAGATCATCACTCAAAAATTCAAAGAGAATAGAGTGTTAAGAAATGTGATCTCATATTAACCAAAGAAAGATAAAGTTGTGAACTTATAAGAAAAATGAGTACCACCACTTATCAGTTTACACTTTTAAGTGAAAACAAGTTTAATTTCTTATAAACTCACAACGAATTCAATATGAAGTAGCTTATACTGATTCTAGTCACATAGAAATTGAGCTATTAGAAGAAAATATATGGATAGAAAGTTCATGGATTAAAATGCAAAAATAGGAGGTTGTCAGACAAATTGAGCAGATTACCCTGTGAAGATTGATCAAATTACCTTTACATCAGGGTAACATCAGCATGCCAACCGAAGTAGGCCAAGTGGTCCAAGTGGACAAGTAATCCGAACGTGTTACCAAGGTTATCTAATGGGCCATCTGCGTTGAACCATTGGTTGCCACCAGGCACCACCCCACTGGGCGTGATGGTAGCCAAGGTACTCCGAATGGGTTACCTAGGTAACCGGAATGGACGACCTTCCCTATCAATAGAGGTGCATGCTGACAGTTGGAGGGAGGGGAGGAAGAGAGAGAAATTGAGGGGAGAGAGAGAGAGAGAGGATACATACCTCAAGAAGTGAGCCAGCATTTTTAATAAAAGAAAGGCGAGAAAAGAACGGATCTTGCTTAGGAAAACCCTAGTGAAGCTAGGTTTCCAACACAACTTTCAAAATAAATCATGTGAAAAGTCCCTGAGTGGGACTGTCCCTCACAACATGGATAACTCGAGATGACTTCATCTTAGGCTAACGATCCTTCTTCAAGCTCCATCGAATTCAAGCCATTTAAATATCTACATGATGAATCATAATCCGATGTATGATGGACCATTTGATGCATTGGGACTCTACCTGAATGACAATTTATTTTATTTATTTTTCTAAGTTGTAATGTCATAATGGCTTTGTAATAGTATAATTTTTCAACATGAAGGTCGGTGCAACTCCTGAGATTGCACCTTTGAATAGGTATTTCTGAGGAAGCCACGGTGGTAAAATACTTGATTTATGACTTTTCTAAAATTGGCTTTCAACTGTCAGTACTACATTAGGACAATTATGGTTGCTTGATACTGTAATACCATCAGAGCTAGTATCTTGAAAGAAAGTGGGGAATAAGAATGTCTATTTGATACATCATTGTTTAGATTGCATGCATTCATAGCATAAAACCATGTGTTCCCTAAGTATATTTTTGTATGTTGTCTTTTCTTTCATTCTACATGATTTATTTTCAGCTTGCATACGGATAGGATAGATAATGCTCACCTCTTGATAATTTTAGAATTAATGAGATGAGGAATAGCGAGGTTGACATTTGCCAAATCTTTTCGGATACTTATCCCACTACTTCTTCCCAATTAGTGACCAATTTTCCTTATCATAAGTTTTTGACCATTGGACATGAGAGTTACTGTAAAAGATTGGGAAAAGCCTTATGAGGGACTGAATAACCATCCTCAAAGCAATTGTGGAAATGGTGACTCAAATCCTCCTTCCCACAAGACTAATGTGTGACTTTTGGCTATTCCGCAATAGAGTTAGTTCAATAAAAAGGTTTTATGTAATCCATAAATTTTATAATCCTTGGCATCTTTCAAAAATTGACCCCTTATTTTTCCAATACTCTAAATAAAATACTCAAGTCATGAATAGATCCTTTGTTTTGGTACCTCTCGTGACTTTTTCAAATTGTAAAAGGACTCTCATCAAGTTGAGCATGGACCCCACGTCTACCATGATCCAGCTACGAAAACCTTGTTATGCGTACGATGCTCTATCCCATGGCCAATGACAACTTTACTAGTGATTGATAGTCCATTGGTTGTAATGTCAACTAAATTAATCAAACCACTAGTCAGCTTCATGCAGTGAACCATTTCACTAGTTAGACAACTTGTTTGGTTTGGAACAACTTCGTTTTAGTATTAGGAATCAACTTGATTCATCTTGTGTGAACTATGGTTAGAGTGAGGATGTCCCAAACATGTAAAACAGTTTTTATATAGGTTGATCATGGACCTTGTGATGAGTGCAAAGGAGGCTTTGACTCCAAAGGCCCGACCCAGCTAGAGAAAGACCTAATCCTAGACAAAGAAGGCCCGATGACAAGAGGAAGGATGAAGAGATTATAAGAAACTATTGTCATCCTTACTAATGGATATTTGGGCCAAGAAACTGAAGGCTAAGACAAAGGAGGCATTTGTCTTCTTTGCTTTAAGTCCAAGGCCAATTAGAGCTACTCAACTAGCACAGAAGGAAACTTGACCCATTTGCATGATTTATGGCAACTAGAAGAGTTAAATAAGTACATAATTAATCGTCATAATCAAATAAAATAGTTTTTGTATTTATAGAGTTTCCTAATTTGAAATTTCTATAATGGTGGCAAGTACATAATTTAGCTTCTTTTTATTTGGTATATTAGGAAATTATTTAATATTCAATCATCTATATAAAGGTGTTCTCATTCACTATGTAATTCAACTTTTTGACATTGAATCCTTTGAATACAAAGTGTGTTCTCCTTGTGAGGTAATTATCTCTCATTTGCTCTTGTGAAACCTTGCTTTTGTCAAACTAATATTTTAGTTTTGTGATTCAAGTTTCCCAAAGCCCCCAATTCGTGCCTCGACCCAGGTGAGTCATTGTGTGAATTGGTCTTCGAGTTCGTGGTTAGGCGACCAACCTAAGTAGCAAGTCACATTTTCTTTCCTTGGTTGGATATTTTCACCCACTTGGTTTCGAACTAGATCCTATCCTTTCAACCTACGCCGTGAAGATCGGGACCAACCCCCTATCCTACATCATCTAGTATTACAGCACGGTTCCACGGTAGGTTTCCTCATCCCTTCATCTAAAAAAAAAAGTTTCCTCTTTGAACATATATTTCCTTGAGCTCCTTGACACATTATTTCTATCTATTCTATAGCATATATTCTCTAAGCCAAAAAAAATAACAACAAGAAGAAAAAAAACAAAAATCGTCAAAAAAAGTGACAAAAAAAAGAGAAAAAGAGTAAAAGTAGAATCAATTCAGTATAATATATATAGACCGAGGAAAAAAAAGTGAGAGAGACAAAAAAAAGAAAAAGAAAAGAATAGAAAAAAAAGTTTGGCTCTTTCCTTCTATGAATTTGAGTTGAAGTTAAAATTACATCTACATCCATTCTTATCTGATTCCTTCTACTTTCTTGAGTCCTAACAAATCCATTTTTTTTAAAGACCTAAGCTAATCCATCCACATAGGCTTTAAAATCACCTTAGCTTATCTTATTGTGAACTACTTAGAAAATTTGTTTACATGTTTTCGAAACTATCCACCATCACACACTTGAAAGGGCAAGTAATTGACCATAATTGAATCATTGTGATGAGTCTAGGTTGAATAAGAGCTTAGATAGAGATTTTGAGAGATTTGAGCGAAGGTGAGCTCAACAAGGAGTGAAAAACACTGAGGTAAGAAACAAGTGAACATCTTGAGAGATGTGAGATTTTGGTGAGGTCCTAAACTTTCTTTTCTAACAAACACGACAGGATATCATGGAAAGGGAACTACTAGCACCTTGATAGCGACCATCCCAAGGATGCATGTCAAGCAAGCCTAGCTCCAATCCAAATGCAGGCTTTGATAAATCATCTTGAGAGAATGCTTGATAGGAAGATTGAGAGCATCCACGATCAATTGGACAGAGTGGAGGGTCAAGCAGCAGGCAGGACCACTCCTACCCATAGGAGGCATAACCAGGCTACACAAGCCTATAGCCACCCCCAATTGGAGGATGTGGAGAGCTGGGATGAGGAAGAAGAGGTTGAAGAATTCAAGTCTACAAGGAGACCTCACAATCAACCCAAACGAGGTATGAGCAATGAAGGAGAACACTTTGGAGGAATCAAAATCAAAATTCCTTCATTTCAGGGCAAGAGTGATCCTGAGGCATATCTAGAATGGGAAATCTGAGTTGAGCAAATATTTGGATGCCATAACTACTCAGAGGATAAGAAAGTCAAACTTGCTGCTCTTGAATTCACTAATTATGCTTTTATTTGGTGGGACTAGATACGACAAGATAGAATCTGACATGGAGAGCATCCCAATACCACTTGGGAAGAAATGAAGGCAGTGATGAGGAGGCACTTCATCCCAACTTATTTTCATAGAGAGCTTCACAATAAGCTCTAGTGCCTCATACAAGGCTCCAAGAGCGTCGATGAGTACCAAAAGGAAATGGAGCTTCCGATGACCAGAGCCAATGTGGAGGAAGAAAGGGAAGCTACCATGGCTAGATTTCTACATGGGCTCAATTGAGACATTGCTGATATTGTGGAGATGTACCACTATGTAGAGTTACAAGATATGGTGCATCAAGCGATTAAGGTGGAGCAGCAACTACAGAGGAGAAATCATATGAGGAGAAACGATAAGTCCCCCTCTAGTTCCTGGAAGCAAAATTCAAAATGTGATCCTTCATCTATTTTAGGAACCAAGGAGACTGATTTAAAGAAAGAAGAGAAGTCAACTGCCCCTGTTAAAAAGGGTCAAACGGACCCAAGCACACTATGGAACCGAGACATTCGATGGGTCAAGTGCCAAGAAAGAGGGCACAACTCCAGTGAATGCCCCAACAAATGCACCATGATCATGAATCATCATGGAGATTGGGAGATTGAGGAAGAAGCTTCGGAAAAGGAGTTGCCGTTGGAGAGCGACAATGGAGAACTTGTAAAGGAAGGAGAACTCCTTGTAGCTAGACACATATTAAGTGCCCAAATGGTGGATGAAGAGGATGATCAATGGGAAAATCTTTTCCACACTTGATGTCAAGTCCAAGGCAAGGTGTGTAGCATCATTATCAATGGAGGAAGTTGCGGCAATGTAGCCAGCACTGAACTAGTGGAGAAGTTAGGTCTACCAGTCTTTAAGCACTGTCGACTGTACGGGCTGTAATGGCTTAATGAATGTGCTGAATTGAAGGTAACAAAACAAGTTAAGGTGTTGCTTAACATAGGGAGTATAAAGATGAGATTGCATGTGATGTTGTGCCCATGAAAGCATGTCACCTCTTGTTAGGCAGGCCTTGGCAATTCGATAGGCATGTGACTCATGACGGTTTCCTAAACCATCATTCATTTGTAGTATAGGGTGTACCCATAACACTCTTTCCTTTGACTCCAAAACAAGTACTAGAATAACAAGTCATGAGAGAAAAGAAAAGAATGAATGAGAGTGATAAAATGAGTGGAGAAGAAAAACCGAGTGTAGAGAGAAAAGAAAGTGAGAAATCAAGAGGAAAAAGAGAGGAATGAGAAGTTGAGTGTTTAAAGAGAGGTTGAGAAGGAAAAAATGAAAGACTATATTAGTGGCAAGAAAAAGTGAGGTTAAATAAGCTATTTTATCTCAATAGAACCTCCTAATACTTGTGTACAAAGAGGCAATGTTGACCACTAATAACATAACCCCTTCTTTGCCTAGTATTATTGTTTCTCTTTTGTAGGATTTTGAAGATGTATGTCCCAAACAGGTACCATCAGGTCTACCTCCATTTAGAGGAATGTGTCTTGATTGTAGAGCCATCAATAACATAACGGTAAAATATCATCACCCTATTCCTGGGTTAGATGATATGCTTGATGAGTTGAATGGCCCTATTATCTTTTCGAAATTTGACTTAAAGAGTGGCTACCATCATATTAGGATGAAAGAAGGAGATGAATGGAAAACAACATTTAAGACTAAACATGGACTTGATGAATGGTTAGTTATGCCCTTTGGTTTGAGTAATGCATATAGCACATTTATGAGCTTAATGAATCATGTCTTGCGTGCCTATATAGGAATGTATGTGGTAGTTTATTTTGATGACATTCTTGTGTATAGTAAGACCGTAAGTGAACATGTAGAACATCTTAGATAAATCCTCGATGTTTTAAGAAAAGAAAATTTGTTTGGCAACTGAAAGAAATGTGATTGTTGCATGGACAAAGTTGCCTTTCTTGGTTTTGTTGTGAGTGGTGAGGGTATTGAAGTAGACAAGGAAAAGATCAAGGCAATCCAAGACTGGCCGACCCCTACCACCATTGGACAAGAACGGAGCTTCCATGGATTGGCAAGCTTCTATAGGAGATTTGTAAAAGATTTCAGCATGATAGAAACCCCATTGAATGAGTTGACCAAGGAGAACATGCCCTGCAAGTGGGGTGAAGCACAAGAAAGAGCCTTCCAAGCCATGAAGGAGAAGCCTACTCATGCACCAGTCCTAGCCCTCCCAAATTTTGGCAAGACTTTTCAGGTGGAATGTGATGCAAGTGGAATCAACATTGGTGGGGGACACTTGCAAGAAGGTTGAATAGGAGACATGCCAAATGGATTGAATTCATCAAGTCATTCCCTTATGTCATCAAGCACAAGAAATGTGAGGAAAATTTGGTTGCGGATGCATTTTCCCAAAGATATGCACTTCTTTCTACTCTTGATGCTAAGATTCTTGGATTTGATTTTATCAAAGATTTGTATATTGATGATACTGATTTTGGTGAACCTTTTAGCAATTATAAGTCTAATTGTGGATTTGATAAATTCTTCTTGAATGATGGATTCTTATTTCATTCAAATAAGCTTTGCATTCCTAATTATTCCATACATGTACTATTGATAAAAGAAGCATATTCTGGAGGTCTAATGGGACATTTTGGCAATGCTAAAACATTAGGCATATTGCATGAACATTTTTATTGGCCTAGGATGCATAGAGATGTTGAAAATTTTGTGAAAAAATGCATTGTGTCTTAAGGCGAAGTCAAAGCTGAATCCCCATGGTTGTACACATCACTCCCTATTCCTAATATACCTTGGGAAGACATTTTCATGGATTTTGTTTTAGGTTTACCTAGGCCTCAAAGGGGTATGGATTCTATCTCTGTTGTTGTAGATTATTTCTCAAAAATGCCACATTTTACTGCATGTTACAAAGTTGATGATGCTTCTCACATTGCATCCTTGTTCTTTAGAGAAGTCATGTAACTTCATGGAGTGCCAAGAACTATAGTATCTAATCAAGATGCTAAGTTCCTAAGCTATTTTTGGAAAACCCTAGGGGGAAAGTTGGGAACCAAGCTACTTTTCTCAACTACATGTCATCCACAAATAGATGGGCAAACCGAGGTTGTGAATAGGACATTGACAACCCTACTTCAAGCTATTGTGAAAAAGAACATGAAGAATTGGGAAGAATGTCTACCCCATGTGGAGTTTGCATACAACATGACCATTTGTCCCACCACAAAATATTTACCATTTGAAATTGCTTATGAATTTAATCCATTAGCACCTATTGATTTAATTCCATTTGTTGTGCAGGAAAGAGCTAACATTGAAGGAAACAAGCGAGTTGAATTTGTCAAGCAAACTCACAAGAAGGCAAAGCAAAATATAGAGAGAATGACTTAGCAATATATAACCCATGCTAACAAGGGACGGAAGAAAATTGTCTTTGAACCAGGAGACTTAGTTTGGGTGCACCTTCAACAAGAGAGATTTCCAAATAAAAGGAAATCCAAGCTCAGGCGAAGAGGAGACGGACCTTTTTGTGTTCTTAAGAGAATAAATGATAATGCATATAAAATTGATTTACTCGGCAAGTACAATGTAAGTGCTATCTTTAATGTAGTTAATTTATCCTCTTTCCTTGATGTAGGCTTTGAAGAGTCGAGGATGACTCCTTTTCAAAAGGGGGAGAATGATGAGTGCAAAGGAGGCTTTGACTCCAAAAATTCAACCCGACTAGAAAATGACCTAATCCTGGATGGTGAAGGCCCGATGACAAGAGGAAGGATGAAGAGATTGCAAGAAGCTATTGGCATCCTTACTAATGGATATTTGGCCCAAGAGGCTGAATGCCAAGACAAAGGAGACGTTTCTCTTCTTCTATTTAAGCCTAAGGCTGATTAGAGCCACTCAGTTAGCATAGAAGGAAACTTGACCAATTTGGATGATTTGTGGCAACTAGAAGAGTTAAATAAGTATATAATTAATTGTCATAATCAAATAAAGCAGTTTTTGTATTTATAGAGTTTCCTAATTTGAGATTTCTATAATGGAGGCAAGTACATAATTTAGTTGATTGTTTTCTAGTATATTAGAAAACTATTTATTAGCCAAGTATCAATATATAAGTGCTCAATTTACTATGTAATTCAGCTTTTTGACATTGAATCTTTTGAATACAAAATATGTTCTCTTTGTGAGGTAATTATCTCTCCTTTGCTTTTGTGAAACCTTGTTTTTGTCAAACTAATGTTTTAGTTTGGTGATTCAAGTTTCCCAAAGCCCCTAATTCGTGCCTTGACCCAGGTGAGTCATTGTGTGGATTGGTCTTCCATTTCATGGTTAAGCAAGTGGTCTAAGTAGCAGGTCATGTTTTCTTTCATTGGTTGGCTATTTGCACCTACTTAGTTTTGAGCCGAATCCTATCCTTTCAACCTATGCCGTGAAGATCGGGACCAACCCCCTATCTTGCATCACCTTGTCAGCTTGAAGTCTATGACAAGCTTGCCTTAGTGCCCCTAAGCTTGACCAAATCAATGAACAGTCAACATTCATGAGACGTGTTAGATGGGCCGGTCCAACACCATCCCTGCCATAATCTTAATTGTAAATTAGCTTGGTTGGTCGGACGCCAACCTTGGGAAAAAATAAATTGAGCTATTCTTGAGTCTAGAATTGTGCATCTAGACTCCTTGTATATCAAGAGTTAGGTTTATATACCTCTCGTTTCCCGAGTCTAAAACCATGCATGTAGACTCCATGTCCGTTAGAGGTTAGGATTGTATACTTTTCCTTTCTTGAGTTTAGGACTAGCATCTAGGCTCCTTGTCTATTAGAGATTAGGTTTGTATACTTTTCCTTTCCCAAGTTTAGTATTATGCTTCTAGGCTTCATGTATATCATAGAATAGGTTTGTGAGCATCTAGATTGTCGTTCATTTTCTAGAGTAATTCCTCTCTTAGGAATCCATCTCAAAAGAAAAGAAAATATGGGGTACCCTTGTGTAAAAAGGGGGCAAGTTCTAAGATTATCATATACTAATTCAAGTCTCCTTATATTTTGTAGACGAAAGGTATCATGGTACCAATGCAAAGTACTAATTTTTCCACATCCCTTTGGCGTTGATAGCTTCGCCTACCAACTAGCCCGTACTCGCAATCGATGTTTGATGTCACCTAGCACATGATCACACCACAAGGAAACGAACACAAGCAATAGACAAAGGGAAAACTCCACTTGTATTCACAATTGTACAAGTATGAAAAACCCTTTACAAACGCAAACTCACTCAGCTTGTCGAATATATGCCACACGACCTCCGCACTGCTTACGCTCCTCACTTGACACACTTTGGTATTACAAGGGTAAATAGGACTCACTCCCCACTCACCACTAAGCAACAACTTGCAGCAGCAACTCTATGCTCTACCTCCCATGTTGTCTCTTGTGTATCCCAGCTCTCTTCGGTTGCTCTCCTTGGCTCTCCTCTCTAAGCACCTTGAGATCTCTGTGGCATCTCCTCTGAGAATTATGGATGTCTCTGAGAATGAGACTAAGCCCCCTTTATATAGAGAAGCTTGGTAGACTAGATATGGCAACCAATATATCTAAATCCCTTGATTCTCCCCATCAGATCTTGATTTGTCCAATCTTGGCCACTTGATTATTCACTTGCGCTAATTGTCGCGGAAGGAATTGGCGATGATTTGGGCTAAAGTGAAACATGCTTTTTAAGTTGTCTTGAGGAAGAATCATGCTATCCATTACTAGTTCTTGGTTGAAATTGAGCCTCAAATTATGTTTCATGATTGCTTCAGGTGAATAACTTCGGAATAGGCCGAAAGTGGAGTAACCACCATTAGAAATCCTCATAATCTAAGTTGTGTGCTTTTTGTTGGGTTTTCTCTTTCCCTTTTGCATGCATATTAGTTGTGGCATGGTGTATACTTGTTTAGAGATTCCCTCGATCATGAAGATTTTCTAATTATTACCGCTATATTCCTTTGTGAGGCCCATGCCATGTGTTCATTATCTTTCGTGACTTAATTTCGAATGGTTGCCCCATATGAAACCCTGATTTTCAAAGCACATTAAGTGAAATATTTTGAAAGAAAGGTTGGGTTATAATGATTCAAGTCCTAATAATGGACCATTATTGACTTGAATGCATTCTAGACATTATGAACGCGAATGTTTTGAATAAAAAATTTGATAGGTGATCAGAAAAAAGAGAAATTCAACCATTAGAAGTTAGCTATCAATATTTTGTGCAAGGCAAACTTAGGAATGACTCTAGGGTACCGATTTTATGGTATTTTATTGGCTTGCAAGCCTTTCAAATGTAATGGGAGCCCCGAATCCATAGTTTGTTTGAGACAAACTTATAGAAACCTAAGAGGTAGTGACATGATCCCCTTGGTAATAATAGGTTTATAGTTGACCTTACACTTTGATTCTTGAATGATTAGTGGTGACTTTATATTTCTAATTTCATCCTTAGCCTTGAAGAAGTAATCCTAAAGAGGGGCAGTGACAACTATGTCTAGGGTTTGACGCGATCCTCACCAACCCGTGATAAGATCCAATGCCAAGAGTGACAAAAACCTTACCAACCTGTAATGAGATCCGAATCGAATAAGGTCACCAAAGATCGTGTTCGACGACAAACTCAGTAGAACCGCAACCCATTACCTTTAAAGAGGTAATAACCTTGGTATAGTGAAGATGGCACAATAAACTATGGAACGATTGATTGATACGTTGGGGGTAAACACCACGAAAGACTCCGATAAGTTCAAAAGTTCATCAAGAACCAAAGATAGAGTAAAACCTCACATTTTATTCATCTGAAAATTCTGTGTCTTTTTTTCGTCCAAACTCTATTATTACAAACCTTTAAATAGGCCAATTTTCAATATTTGCAACTCATTGTGTTTCCTAAAGTGTTCCCATTGGTTGGGAAACTAAAATAAAGGAAACATGCAAGTTTAGCAACTGGAAATCCTAACATATATGCTATCTAAATAAAATAGGAAAGTGGTATGTGCTCAATCATAATAATATTCAACACATTATCTTCCAAAAATTTTCATATTTTACAACATTCTTGCATACATATGCAGTAATCACGAGCTTGAATCTTGATACTTGATGTATTATTGTTGGAGGCACCTGGTTATGAAGTTGATGCTTTGATGCCATAGCCAGATTCACATCATTCGCCTCCTCATGAAAGGGATTTGTCTTCAAATCTGCAGCACTCTTATTCCTGTGTTCTTCTCTTTTCTTGAAACAATTGCAAAGCTCGAACCTTGACAACACAACTCTAAAGCAAAACCTAACTTTGACTAACTAAATGAGTGAGTGACACAAGAATTGACATTGACTAATTGACATGAAGAAAAGACTCAAGGATAGATGAAACTTGTTTTAGAACCTAAAGATCTAATACCAACCAATGAGAACCTTAGCAACTTATGGTGAAACACAATACTGAATATGATAAGAACGTCACCAACATGTGATAAAACCCAATATCAAAATGTGATAAAGAACCCCAAGAATTGTAAAGAACAAGTTTCGAAAGATAGATTGCTAAAACTTGTCTTAGAACCCAAATATCTAATTCCAACTGATGAGAACCTTAGCAACTAGTTGTGAAACCCAACACCAAAGTTGATAAGAACGTCACCAACATGTGATAAAACCTAACGTCAAAACATGGAAAAGAATCACAAGAACTACCAAGAACAAGTTTCAAAGGATAGACTAATGAGCTTGACCTAGAACATTAGCTCCGATACCAACTGACATGATCCTCACCAACCCGTGATAAGACCCAATGCCAAGAGTGACAAGAACCTTACCAACCACCCGTGATGAGACCCAAATCGAATAAGGTCACCAAAGATCGTGTTCGACGACAGACTCGATGGAACCACGACCCATTACCTATAAAGTGGTAAGAACCTTGGTATAGTGAAGACGCCACAACCAACTATGGAATGATTGATTGATAAGTCGGGGATGAACACCACAAAAGACTCCGATAAGTTCAACGATTTATCAAGAACTGAAGATAGAGTAAAACCTCACATCTTATTAATTTGAAAACTCTTTGTGTGTGTTTTTCATCCAAACTCTATTACAAGCCTTTAAATAGGCCAAGTTTCAATATTTGCAACTCATTGTGTTTCCTAAAGTGTTCCCATACTGCCCTTCTTTCTCCTTCTTTTTTTTCCTTGCTTTTTGGTTGGCACTATTTTTTGGTTGCTGTTTGTAACTCTGAAAGGAACAATATTGGAAACTAATGTCATCAACTAAGACAAAGAAAGTATATACACCAATTAGTCTAAATCTGGCGCTTCTTCTTTCTTCTTATAGGTTTCTAGGAACTTCCTTTCTTAAAAAATTTTCCCTCTTGTTGTTCAGATGAGATATATTCAATAATCCTCATGCACTTCAACTACATATCTATTGTGTGTGTTTACATTTCCTTGCTCTTGTTAGCTCTTCTTTCCATTTTGAGCATCTCTTGACTTCAATACATTGGAATTTCAACACATCCATATGCTTCAAGGAAGTCAATTGAATTGTCTTCATCGGATCATCGATGAATTTAATTTAGTCCCTTGAGCTCATTGACATATTCATATCATGTTGGGTTGTTAATGAAGTCCAAGTTTTTCTTGAGCCAAAACGAGGTGTCTACACGTCATGAAGCCCGGTTTTCCTAACTCCTTAATCAAATTGATTAGATTGAGGACATAAGCCTAAACAGAAGCTCCACTTGTCATCCTACCCTAGAAAAGCTGCATAAATATTTTGTAATTAGCAGTCCTACTTTATTCACCATACACATCCTTAAAATGAACAAGAATAGCTTCGGCATCTATTTTCTCATGCTACCTCTACAACTCATTACTCGTATATGCTAGTATGATGCACTGCACAAGAGTGCTATTACTTTGTCATTTCAAATAAGCAACTTGCTCCATTCAACCAAAAAGAAGAAGAAGAAGAATAAGCAGCTTTCTCTCCCTCAGTGGCATCATTTGCCGAAATAGGTTTAGGAGAATTGAGAATGTAGGATACTTCCTTCTAAATGAGGATAATCCTCAAATTTCTCAACCACTCCACATAATTTGGCTCGGTGAGTTTGTTTGCATCTAGTATGCTTCGAAGTGACAATGATGTAGACATGATGACATATCTACTATTAAAGAACAACATGCATGAGGAATTATTCATAAAATATGATGAATGATTTATTGATGACCTTTGATCTAATCACATCTCCCACTAAATTTGATGAATTCCATTACCCTCCAAATAAAAAATGGGAGACTCCATTGGTAGGTTTCCTAGTGGAAATTATGGAATCTCACTTGTCTTATCTAGATATATCATGTAACACAACAAATCTTGAGTAAGTCCACAAATAGGTAACACTTACCAATTACATATCATATAACTTCCATTTATTTTACCTCTAAAATTACTATAGTTTTGTGCATGCACAGTAAACCATAAAATCATAGTTAATTTTAAACATATCATTGACATACCACATACAAAAAAGAAATTACCCTTAAGTGTGGTTCAACAAGGCAAAATCGTTTGGGATTGTAATATAATATATCTCATATATTTTAATGAGAAAGTATCATGTCAACTCATGTGACGGACCTTGTGTGTACACAAGAAATCCATTATACTTGTCAACACACTCTACATCTCATAATGATGGAAGGCATAATTGACATTCTTAACATTATAGCCATTTCAACTTAATATTATCAGAGGATTTTTGTGCAATTATTATATGACATCGCACATGCATAATAATAAAAGCATAATAAAATGAGGATGATTGTGGACGTTACTAAAGGTGATCTACTAGAACCACATAGTGTCACTGAAATCAACTGAAATTAAAGGCCATTAGAATTGGCTCACCTCTAGAAGTCTTCAAGTCACCATCTCCATGGGTTCAAGCCAGCACCACTAGCATGGTTGTCCTTGGCCATAATTATCCTTTCACTAAACCTATGCTAGTATAGAACCATTTACAGTACATGAAAATTACCAAGAAATCCTAATGAATAGTTAGGGGAGTTACATTAGAAGAAAGAGAAGAAATACAACTAGAATTTAAAAATAGATAAGTCAAGGGTATGCGTGCCCTATTTATCAAATGCATACATTCATCCATCATATAAATAAAGTCCATAATCATCATTTTATGCATATACGTAATAGGAAATTAAAATTGCGATATTAAATTGTAATATATTCCAATAATTGTCGTCATTGAAATAAAATTAAATAATAGATTTAATAAAAAAAACTATTTCTCAATTAAATTAAGTGTGAATGTCGTATATATTTATTTAGGGTTTTGCTCTTTAATCAACTAGTAATTGAATATCAAATCAATTAACAATTAATTAATTTGATGTCTAGAAGCAAACAATTTTCTTCATGACAATAAATAATATGATCGGTAAGTTTCATATAATCATGCAATTATGAAAGACATCGCCGGCCCAACTAGCTTTTTGCTTATTTCAATTTCAAAATGGCTTGGAGGACAGATGCTCAAAACCTCACTGAAGTAAGCATTTCTAAATCAGTTTGCAATAATGTTGAAGTCACACTAGCTGGTCTACATGCGTGCAAATAAGGAAGATGCCAAGGGATCAAATCCCCTCACGGCCGGAAAAATTGTTTTGCACATTTTTATTTTTTAATAGATTGTTGTTTTAATGTTTATTTATACACCCAGCCAATTGCCCAAATTTCCATAACACAGACAGATCAAGGATCAACTTCTCATTCATAGCAAATTATTATTTTTAATAAAAACCATCAATTGCGTGCATGCGATACCCGATCCTATAATACACATATATTGACAAAATAAGGAAACTCAACACAACAATTGTACCAATTAAAAACGAGATTGTTCCCGAAATTTATCTAATGGTATTTCCTATCATCAAAATTATTTTTGTTCTCATTAAATCTGAAACTTATACACATGACAAACCACAACTCTTGCGGCTAAAATACGGAATTGAAATCCTAAATTATCATCATAACACCAAATTAGGATATCAAACAATTTGATATTACAATAAAATAACACACAAATTTCAAATTAGAAATCCTATATATTTGTCATTTTTTTCACTTAAATCATATATATTTTTAATTTGATTTTTCAATTTTATACATTTGGTTTCGTAATATACTTAAGTCATAATTCTAACAACATGCCAATGTAACAGTTATTGGCTAATATGGCATAATGACATGTCAATAAATTATTAACATGGGCATAGTGACCTATCATAAATCGATGACATGGCACGCTAACATGGCCATATTCGGCTAACATAGAGCGATGACATGACAAAAAAATCTTACGATGTATCATGCCACATAACGCCATTAAATGCCATGTCATTAAACCATTAAAATTAGGATTCAAGTATGTTACATAATCAAACACATAGGATTGAAATAGTCATTTTGAAACATATAAAATTTCAACGGTAATTCTCTCTTCAAAATACTATCAAATGTAGGTTTGATATCATAGTTGAAAATAATAATATAGTAGAAAAGTAAATTTCAAAAGTTCTACTCCAAAACCCATTATCCTCTTGATATAATTTGAAATTCAAACGTAGATAAAGGATCAGAGAATATACCTATAAAACTTTGAATTGATCATTATACTTGAATCCTTAATTTAGAGATGTCACACAACAACTTGCAAGAATGGCTCCAAGAGTTAATTCTTTAATTAAATGTAAACGTGTACATTCTTCACAGTATCCATATCAGGTCGTCTCATAGGTATTAAGAACTATTGTCAATAATCGATCACAAACGAAAATGTTCTAGCCTTTTATTTTTATAAAAGCCTTTCTTACGAAAATAAAATTGAAAAGGAGGAGCAGAATGTGTTTGATTTTTGGTAAGAGAAGAAGAAGTCTTTCTGCCAAAGCCCAAAAAGACAAAACCATTTTGTTTTCCCCTTTAAAGTGTCAACAGTCAGAAGCGGATACAATGAATGTATACGTTATACACATTAATAATTAAACAATACTCACAATTTTATGGCAAATATAAATCTATCAATCAAATCCGTTCATGCCATAAAAATTCACGTGTAAAATATATATCTACATATATATTAACAAATCACATTTATAGATTTAGTGCACGTACAAATAAATGAAAATATAAATCCAATTATAACATGGCCTTATCTAATAATGTACATGTATGATTGACGTGGGCAATTTCAAGCTATTCAACTGCCTAAACCAAAATTTAAATTATTAAATTTCATTTACAAGGAATAACATGTATTGTGTGTGAATTCATTAGACTTTGCACTAAGCTGACAGTAGATAAGTATACTTTATTAAACCATTGAATAATATTACTAGTTAATCCTTAATCAATTAAATTAAAATTGACGTCTAACAACGTGTTATCACTACCTAGAAAGTGAAGATTTCAATTGAAATAATTGAATACCCTTTGATGATCATTTCCCATGTCATTAAATCCTTGGTTACACAATGTTCCAAATTAATGAGGGGATAGATAAAATGTCAAACCCCACTACTTATTTATAGATATCTCAATTCCCTACTAATTGACTATTATGAAATATTTGAAACTCCTTTTCATTTTTTATCCACTCTAGCAGAGATTTTCAAGTCTATACTAAATAGAATACATAGTGTAAACTGATTAATGGCCTCAAAAGCCTCATTCACTAATGTGGTGTACAACAACATATATACAAGATGATGAACGTAGATTTGGAATAACAGCCAAATCAAATATACTAACAAAATAACAAAAAGGACTAGAATAATTCAAATATATTGAATAAGTCAACTAGCTCCCATAATGCACTCCCTCAAGTTGGAGAATGAGGATCATGAATGCCCGACTTGCCAAGAAGAAAACGAAAAGCATCACAACCAAGTGTCTTCGTGAAGATGTCTACAAGTTGTAGACGTGTGGAAATGTGAGTTGTGGAGATGACATGAGATTGAATGTGCTCTCGAACAAAGTGACAATCCATCTCAATATGCTTGGTACATTTGTGAAACACGGGAGTATCAACAATATGTAAAGCAACCTTGTTATCACATAATAGTGGCTCTGATGCTATATGTCAAATGCCAAGAGAGGATAGTAATTGGCGAAGCCATAAAATCTTGCTAGCGGTGGCCACCAAAGTTTGATATTTAGCCTTAGCAGAGGAATGTGAGACAATAGTTTGCTTCTGGGTCTTCCAAGAAATAGGGCATCCACCCAATGTGATAAAATACCCAATCACATATTGTCGAGTGAAGGCGCAACTGGCCCAATTGGAGTCGCAATAAGCGATGACTATCAAGGAAGAGGGCAGCAATAAAATTCCTTGCCCAGGTGATTGCTTGAGATATTGAAGAACTCTTAGTGTAGCATCCCAATGCCTTTGATGAGGATCATGCATAAATTGAGAGAGGATATGAATAGGGTACAAGAGCTCTAGTCTAGTGATAGTTAGATAAATGAGCCAACCAACTAGTCAATGATAAGAGCCTGGATTGAATAGAGGAGATCCAGAATCAAGAGATAACTTATGTTATTGCTCCATCGGGAAGGGAGAAGGATGAGAGCCTAACATCCCTGACTCCGCGAGAATGTCCAAGACATTCTTTCGTTGATTGAGAAATAGACTTGAGTCACGCCAAGCCACTTCAATGCCAAGAAAGTATCTAAGGGGCCCGAGATCCTCAATACAAAAACATGTGTGTATATAGGCCTTGAAGTGCTGGCATTATTGAGAGTCATTGCCACAAAGCAATAACTCATCCACGTAAACTAAAACAGCAAGGAATATGTCACCGCAAGAGAATGTGAACAAAGAATGATTGGCATAGGATTGTTGAAAACCAAAGTGCTAGAGTGCTACAACAAATTTAGAAAACCAATTTTGGAAAGCTTGGCAAAGACCACAAAGGGATTTCTGTAAGCAGCACACCTTTGTTGTCTGACAAGGATAAAAACCTAGGTGAAGTTCCATGTAAACCTCCTTGTCTAAGTCATCATGGAGAAAAGCATTATGAACACCTAATTGTTGAATTTCCCATCCTTGTGCTACAACAATAGTTAACAAACAACGTACAATCACAAGCTTAGCAACAAGAGCAAAGGTTTCATGAAAGTCAATACCTTCAATTTGAGTGAAATCCTTTGCAACAAGATGTGCTTTTTAGCGATCAATGCTACCATTTGCTCGACGCTTTATCTTGTAGACCCATTTACATCTGATTGGATGTTTGTCTAGTGGTGAATCTCGCATGGTCCAAGTGTCATTCAATTCAAGCACTCGAATTTCCTCTAACATAGCATGTAACCATTGAGGATGCTTGATAGCTTCACAATAAGACTTGGGCTCGACAACAGAGTCTACAACAACTAAGTAGGATTTATGATGAATAAAAACACTAGTATATATAAGGTAACTCTCAATGGGATAGGGCATACCTGAGGGAATAATCGAAGTGTGTGGGAAGAGGGGGGGTGGGGGGTGGAGGGTGGAATCCAGGTGGTGTGACACACATAGTCGGTGAATCGTGGGGGTGGCCTTTTTAGGCGATCAGATTTCCTTTGGAGAGACCACTTGACAATAGTTGAATTTGATGGAGAAAGTAAGTTGGATGGCGCTAGATGACTAGCTATTAATGCAAGTGAGTGAGTTAAAGTATTATGGGTTGGGCTACTATGTGTGGATTGAATCATATCAATGCCCAAAGAAGTATCATGGGTTAGATTGCTCTGGTGTGGCCCATGAGAAGCATTAGTATTCTGTTGTCCACTGGGTGATTGCTTAGCCTCTAATATGAATTCACCTTCAAGCTCAAGGCATCAAACCCAAGTTGTTGTTGGTTCGACGATAAGAGTTATCTTAACAAAATTCAAGCACGTGGATGAGCTAAAAAAGCCATCCAAAGAAGTTCAAGGAAGTACTCAATGGACTCGTTTAAGAGCTTATGGAATGATAGAAAACCATTAAAGGAAATTCGTGTAAGCTGTAGAGTCATGTCAACTTGATTCAAGTCCAAGAGATGTTATAGAAGCTTGCTGGATTTTAGGATGCTCTCAAATTTAGAAAGATTTATTTAGATATATGGATATATCCTAAAATATCTTTACAATATTTTCATAATGTCCTACAATATCTTAGTAACATCTTCTGTTATGATATCTTAGAATATCTTTAGGATATTTTTATGATATCTTTTAGATTTATTTAATATATCTGATTTTCTTATTATGTTGACATTATAAATACCCTTGAGGTATTCATATTGGGGGACATTCACTTACACTCTAGTGAGAATATATATATTGTTCTTCTTATTTCTTGAGAAGACTTAGAACTTATCAAGTTATCTTGTGGCGTTTTACAACCAGACTTATCACTTTGATCCTCTAGTTCGTGGGATTCTTAGTGTGGCATCCTCCTTGATTTGTAACTTTGGTTCTTGTCTCCCTAGGTAGTGGGTCAAAGTTCATTCTTTTAAAACTTGTTCTTTACATTTCTTGGGGTTCTTTTCCATATTTGGTGTTGGGTTTTATTGCAAGTTGGTGGTGTTCTTATCATATTTGATATTGGATTTTACCACAGGTCGGTAAGGATTGCGTCAGCCTTTGTCTCATGGGAAGGGCTTGGTGTTATGGTCTAAGCCACCTTGTGTGGGCTGTATTGGAACAAGCAGTCCACAAGAGCTTTGGTCGATATACATGGGCTGACGGGACAAATTCAAAGGAACATCCTTTGTGGAAGCAGCATATGGAAAGGATACTATTTTAGGATATCCTTCTCTAGGGTATATTTTGAATATTTGATTTCCCCTTTTGATGTAACATTATAAATACCCCCTTGAGGTATTCAGCTTTGGACGGAATTTTGGAGATACATTCTAGTGAGAAATACATATTGCTTTTCTTGGTTCTTGAGAAGACTTAGAACTTATCAAGTTATCTTGTGGCGTTCTACAACCGGACTTATCACTTTGATTCTCTAGCTCGTGGGATTCTTCGTGTGGCGTCCTCCTTGATCTGCAACTTTGGTTCTTGCCTCGTTAGGTAACGGGTCAAATTTCATTATTTTCAAACTTGTTCTTTGTAGTTCTTGGGGTTCTTTTCCACATTCGATTTGGGTCTTATTGCAAGTTGGTGACGTTCTTATCATATTTGATATTGGGTTTCACCACGGGTTGGTAAGGATCACGTCAGTTGGTATCAGAGCTTTGGGTTCTAAGACAGGTTTTATCTATCCTTTTATTATTATCCTTTTCTTGATCTTTGGAATTCAATTGTCTTTCATCATTCTTAGATTCGATTGAATTCCTCTTTGTTACAGATTCTTCTTTCTTCCTTTTGATCTTTCTTGATTCCTGATTCTGGTTGTTGCAAAAGCAAAAAAAAA
>CXYZ01006789.1:193138-208105 GCA_900006705.1 Sonneratia caseolaris
CCCCAAAAAAAAAAAAGAAGAAGAAGAAGAAGAAGAAGAATCTGCATCTCAAAATATCGGAGAAAGTACATTTATGAAATGGTGTTGTTACGATACTGTCCGATATGATCTTGACATTTATTAAATAATACCTTGTCATTCGATTTTTATTTTTAATCTTTTTTCTGATAATCACTTTATTAGGTTCTTGAAGATTTTTTGGGATTCATTTAAAATTTTCTTTATTTTTAATAATAAAAGTGACTTTTATCTGCTGTCAGATTGGACAAGATACTTTCTCCCAAAATTGTGCTCGTAGTTATCAACTGCAAAATTTCCACATAAATACAATTTGGACAGCTATAGAACAAAGGCACTGTGGTAAGGAGGTGAAAGAGACGGAGGGTTGCTTTGGCTCTCTCTGTTTAAGGAGTCTGGGTGATGGCATGGATGTCAGTATAAGGAAAAATGTATGGTTGTATGATAATTACTGATGCACCAGAATCAAACTCAGTTTTGTTTTCTATTTTAAAAAATAACATTGGACCTGAGAAAATGATATTTAAACTTGACCTGAGAATCAGATGTAAACTAAAACATAGCTGAGAGTTGCTCGCCCAATAAACCACTGAGTGGTGGCTGCAGGTGCAAGTCGTGCAACCATGTGATGACAGAGGATGATGTGGAGGAGTGGATATATCAGCAGTTAGAGGACAGTGCCAATACCCATCACCTCTTACATGCGGTTGTCCATGCAAACGGGTTTGGTCATCTCCTTAGGGTCAATGGGAAGGAAGGGGGTTCAAGAGTCCTATCAGGATGCGACATCATGGATTTTTGGGACCGCCTTTGTAAGATGCTTAGAGTGAGAAAGGTCAGCGTAATGGATGTATCAAAGAAGTTTGGGTTGGAATATCGTCTCCTGCATGCTGTCATGAAGGGTTACCCTTGGTATGGCAACTGGGGCTATGAGTTTGGTGTTGGTAGCTTCAGTGTCACATGGGATGCTTATGCTGAAGCTGTCAAGACTCTTTCTAGCTTGCCTATTTCCACCTTCATCCACTCAGGACAGGAGCGTCTGCAGGATACAGTTGCGTTCTACAAATCATTATCGGAGAAGCACGAGCATGAGCTTGTAAATATAAGGGATCTCTTTGTTTTTATGATGAATTTGATCCAAAAAGCTCGCAAATCTTCACCAAGAACAGCTTATTGCATTGCCTGGGACTGGAATGATGCAGCTCCTGATACCACGTTTTCAAATCCATGGATGAGCACAGATGTTGAAAGAGTGCAAGAAGCTATGGTGAAAGTGCTACTAGCTGTATCAGGCTCCAAGTGGGTGAGCTGGCGTGCACTTCGGGGTGCTGTATACAGATTGGGCACTCCAAAACTTCTTGACTACTGTCTTAAGGAACTTGCTGGTAAAACAGTATCTGATGGTCGGGTCATCGTTGCTCGAATAAATCCTACTTCAGTAGCCACTGAGTACAGGTTAGCTGTTTGTTCGTTTCAGCAATTGTTTGGTCTGCAAATTAAAGAACAAATGATATTTCTGCTCCATTAATCTTTTCTATTGTTTGAACCTAGGACTATATCTTTGTGTAAGTGGATCAGTAATTTACTTTCCATTCCTTGCACAACAGGCTTGAACCCAAAAGTAATGCATCCACTGTAACAACAGCTTGCAATGGTTCTCGTGTCTTGAATTGCCCATCTGTAGATAATCTTCTGTGGGATTTGCGATACTTGTTTGAGTCCATCCTGTGTACAAACACAGTGTTTTCAAATGATGGACCGCACCCAATAGATGATGTTACAGTAGCAGCAGCAGCTCAGAGGCTCCTCGACTGCAAGAAGTTTCTGAAAGATTACGAAAGGGATACGTTGCCCTCAGGCACTTTGGGCATCCAATTTGGGATTACCCTCTCTTGTCAGGTCGAGCTTGCAGATCAGGATGATCAGAATGTTCTTGCCCCTCCTGAGATAATCACCTTGCCATCAAATGCTATGGTTTCTGACCTCATATTTGAAGCCTCGAGGACTTTCCAGGATCTGTACCTGATGTTTCATAGATTTCAGGCAGAAGAGCTGCTTGACCATAGCGGTGTCGATGATTCCACCCTGGTCAAGCTCCTCTTTGCACCAGGGTCATCTGAACAATTGGTTTGTATCAGAGGGAGATGCACGGGGAAGAGTGGATTTGGCAGATACAGAATGGAGAGGGGGGACGAAAACTGGACAGTGGACTGCAGATGTGGAGCAAAGGACGATGATGGAGAGAGAATGCTGGCTTGCGATATATGCAGTGTGTGGCAGCACACGAGGTGTTCTGGAATACCTGATTCTGAATTAGTGCCTTCAAGGTTCATTTGCTGCAGATGCAGCAGCTCCGACCAAACCATGTAGACAACTAGGGAATGCGAGCAGGAGGAAACATGAGGTTGGAGCTGCTGTTACTAGTGGAAAGAGCACTATGGATGCTTCCTGATTGTCGCTCAAAACATGTAAATGCTATGTTGTCCCTCCTCTATGTTACTTCTGCTGTTTCAGTTTGACTAGGCCGATAAAAAAAAATGTACATATATGACGAACAGGCCTTAGCATGCGCGTAGCTGCGGGTGTACCTGGTCTCTAATTCCATGGCATGGTTATTTATTTTCTTTTCCTTAATTCAAAAGCTAAACGAAACCTGAATATCCGAAATACTTTTCCCTAATGATGAACGTCCTGGACATTCTTCAAGTGACAAAATTCAGGGGAATAAAGTAACTATCGATAAATATAATAGGATTTATTGCAGCTGTGAGTATATATAAAAAACAAAATGCTTCTCTCAATTGGACTATACTATTCTGAGCAACAAGTCCATCTGTTGGTGGAACTATCGGTGATAAAACGTGAAATTTGGAGATTGCCGACATGATTTGGCAGGTACAAAATTTTCAGGGGAATAAAGTTACCTTCTTCGTGTATGTTTGTAAATGAGATGTACAAACGTGATGATAAAACGGGAAAGTTGGAAATTTGATGCTGAATTTACATCGTAAAACCCTCCAATTAGATGGAACTATTACCAGAATAATTAGTAGGATCTAATAAAAATCAAAGATTATAACTTTAAAGATCATGTGCTAGAATTCAAAGCACGATGTCACCAACAAGATTCGAAGGACCTGCAAAATCTAATGAACTTCCCCAATCTAAAACCCTCCGAAAGAATTCCCGATTGTTCACGTCATCAATATCTAGTCTCTCTCTCTCTCTCTCTCTCTCTCTCTCTCTCTCTCTCTCTCTCTCTCTCTAAGAACTGAATGCATTAATTATCAGTATCATAGTTGATCTCACAGTCATGTAAGATATATCTCATCGAATGGGTGGAAAATCTGTATAATAATGGAATAAGATTACAATCAACGGCCGAGATCCAGGCACAAGTACGGAATACTCTACACAGAATCTTTGTGGCTATTGCAAAAAATTTGTGTATATTTATTTCCTTATTCAATTAGATTTCTCATGATCAATCTATTTATATGATATTTCTAATATTTATTTAAAATATTTTCTTAAAATATTAAATAAGATATGATCTTATTTAGTTAAAGAAGATACATTACTCTTTGGGTGAATAACAAAAAAGTAAGAACTTTAGCTATTTTTAATTTTTATCACAAACTCCTTTCCTTACAAGGGTATGAACTTTAGCCATATATCACTGTTGGTATGCCATTCTGTTTTCGTCGAAATTGTCGACATGATACATTATCTTCATTGATGTGATTAACAGTCCTAATGTGGCTTGTCCCTATTCATTCTTCCCTTTTCTGCCTAAATTGAAATATTGATTTTGTCCCTATTCATCCTTCTTTAATTTAAATGTAAGTGGAGTAAATATGTAAATTCAACTTCATATTCTTCCCCCTACCGCAATTCCCCACCCCCATCATCCTTCAATTGTCGGCCCACCTCCTCCCCTGTGAGCCCATGGATTTAGGTCCATGGACTTGGGCCGAGTAGAGCCCAATTACTATTATGATGATCAATGACCTTTTTCATTCCACCACCACCTTACGTCTCCTTACCAACACCTGTTTTTGTTTTCCTTCTTTTTCTTTTTCTAGAAGAACACCATCACCAAATACAGAGTGAGAAAGAGAGATAATTTGCATAGTGAGAAGAAGGTTCGGAGAGTGGAATCAAAGAGAAGGAATCAAACAAAGGGGAAGGACAGTATGATGTAATTGAAAATTTATTTCAATCAATTCTACTTGCGATAATCATATACTTGAATAGTGTATGTATATATATATTTTCATGGTGGAATAAAATAGAAGGAAAAGGAAATGAAGAAAATATATATATATATATATATATAGGTTATTTGAATAGTAATTGATTGCAGTAGCACAAAATGGAAGGAAAGGGAATGGAATAAAATATATATAGATTTGATTGAATAGTAATTGATTTTGGCAGAAGAAAATATAAGGGAAAAAGAATGAAGAAGGGAAAAGGAGAAGAAAAAGGGAATGGGAAATGAAGAAAACGGCAAGGATAGAGGTGGAATGGTGGAATGGAAAATTTAAGAGTATGAAAATTTAAAATAGTAGAAATCAATTAAGTTAATTTTTTTCATTACAATCAAAATGTTAATTTATAGGAAGATATTTTATTTATTTGTAGATTTACCTCATTATAAAAATTATAAATGGATAGAAGTGAACTAATTAATATCATACATATTATTATAAAGTTATATTTAAATATCAAAATATTGGTTATTTTATTATGTGTATTAATTTTTATTATGAATAAAATGATAGGTATCGATGAGATCTTGAATAAATACCTTGAAAATCATGCTTCATAATTTGTCAATTTAAGGGTTGTGAGTATATTTTTCCATTTATTCTGATAAACAACTAGTAGATATCCATTATAGAATTATTATTTGGTATATCTAATTAATCGTTTTTTTAACAAATAAGTATATTCAAATAAGTGATGAAAAGAATATGAAAGGATAAATAGTATAAGTAGTTAGACATGTATACATATATTCATCATTATTAAATGTGTTTATACATAACCATGGTGATTACTAGGTTGACAGAATAAAAATGAATCTTATTGATTTAAGCAAGTTCCCAATGGTATATAAAGATGGGACATGAGCAATGCTGGTTTTATAACCCTAGCGAAATACGCGAGGTAATCCCATTTCAGGATCCGGTTGAAAAAACTAAAACTAGAGTGGAGAGAAAAAAAAAAGAGAGAGACTTACGAGTGACATGTCCCTTCTTACTACTAGAGGATAATAAGTGGCATTTGCGATTTTGTGTGAAGATAAAGGGCTTAGATAAAAGAATATTATGATATGCATTGAGGTGTGACATCATGATACCATTGGGGAGAAGAGTACCGATATCATTATAACTTTATCGTAAAGATAATGTGACCTCATGGTTATTATTTGATTTGAATACATTCATGTATTACATTAACTAGATTGTTTGGAGATAGCTAAATTGCTTGTAACAATTTACTATCATTCTTTAGCTAACTTGTTCAAGTTATATAATTATTTAAGAACCTATATTTAAACTAATATTATTTTACTTTGAAATTTTGTATTTACTGAGTTGCAACTCAAACTCTTCTACAAAAAATTTTCTTATAGATAAATGGATTGGCCAAATTTTGATTTGGGAATCAACTAAGACAAATAATTGATAGAATATGTATAGAACAGTGTACAAATCTGTATATAATATTACAACCTAGAATATTTTGAAAATAACTATGACTTAAGATGTGCATTCTTATGTGCTTGTGAATATCTATTAGATTGTAGAAAGTTATTACTAAATATGTTGATTATAATATTTTATAACATGTTTGAATTATAATTTTTATAAAAATAAGGAAAAATTTTACCAAAATTTTAAGTCCTCACATTCCCATGGCCACTACCTCTATTTCCTCCACGCCATGGCTGCTACCTCCTCCTCTTCCTTCCTTCCTTCCTTCCTTCCTTCCTTCCCTCCCTCCATGGCCACTTGCCTTCCCCTCATCATCCTGTTACATGATAGGACCGAATTGCACCAATAGGGAAATTGGGTAGGGGGTGTCTGTAATAAACAAAAGCTGGGGGAGCCTTGTGAAAAGGGTAGAGTGTCAGGCAATTATAACGAACTCAGGACGGGGAAGTAGGCAGGTTGAGCTAAGTGAACAGGGCACCTCCTTTAAAATGTAAAAAAACCAGACTCCACCAAGGAACATGACTGAATAATAAGATTTCTCCCCCTTTGCCTAAGTTTGATACTCTTTCTTCCTCCTTGAACCCTCTCAGTCTTCAACTTTCTTCGTCATCGTCACAGCCCATATTAGTGGTATCAGAGCCACTCAATCCTTGGACCATTGTGCAATGGACGTGGAAACAAGAGCACATGAAGCTTGGCGGTTTGAGATGACCATGAAGGAGCACAAGCAAATGCTCCATGAGCTGCAAAATCAATTGAAGACGTAGGGTGAAAAGTGGACGAACTTTATGCTACAGTAACTAGCCTTACTCACTAGGTGTAGCATTCAAGCAATTCTTTGCCCTCCATGGGCCATTTCGAAGAGCACTCATTTGCACGAAAACGTGAGAGTAATGGTCATGGTGACTTCCTAGGAGTTTTGAAGCGAATTGGCGAATTGATTTCCCTAAATTTGCCCATGAGGACTTTGACAAATGGCTGTATAAGGCAGACCGGTTCTTCAAGTTCAAAGTTGTCCTGGAAAGGTTGAAGATTAAGATCACATTGGTACATCTTGGCAAGGAGGCCTACATTGACACCAATCCTAACGAAGTCCATAAATATGAAAAATTATTTCATTTAATTATGGCAATTAATTATAAACTTATTTATTCTTCTTGCAATCATAAATCTTGCAAGTTGGTCAAGTTTCCTTATTTGTAAGCTGAGTGGCTTTAGTCGAACTTGGGCTTGGCCTCAGGCCTAAAAAAAGGAGACAAATGTCATTTGTCTTGGATTTCAGTCTCTTCGACAAAATATCCATTAGTAAAATTGTTAATACAATCATTTAAATAGGTCAATATGTAATATTTACAGCTTATTGTATTTCCTTAAGTATTCTCATAGGTTAGAAAATTAAATAAAGGAAATATATAAGTTTAAACTATTAGGAACCCAAAGATATATGTTGTCTAAACAAAATAGGAAACTAATATATTCTCAAGCACAATATCTTCCAAAAATCTTCATATTTCGCAATATTCTCGCTTTCTGTATACAATAACCATGTGCTTAAACCTTGATTCTCAATATATTGTTGTTGATAAAGTTGATCCTCTAATGCCATCGCTAAATTCACATCATTCATTACGTCATTAGGTGTTATAGCCAATGTTTTAGACTAGATTCATCTAAGATCTGAAACTTGTTTTTTTGCAGTTCTTGATATTCTTTTCCACATTTTGATATTGAGTTTTTATCACATGTTGGTAATGTTCTTATCATCTTTGGTATTGGATTTTATCACGAGTTGCAAATGTTCTCATCAGTTGGTATTAGAACTTTGAATTCTAAAATAAATTTTATCTATCTATCATTAAGTTTTTCCTTAATATCAATTAGTTAGTGTCAATCTTTGTGTCATTCACTTATTTAACTAGTGAAAGTTAGGTTTTCTTTAGTGTCATGTCGTCAAGTATATATTGGTCAATTGTTTCAAAAAAAGAGATTACTACATATAGAAGCGAAAATATTGGGAAATATGAAGATTTTTGAAAAATATTATATTTGAGAATATATTAGTTTTCCATTTTGTTTAGACATGATATATCTTTGGGTTCCTAATAGTTTAAACTTGTATATTTCATTTATTTTAATTTTCCAACACATGATAATATTTTAGGAAATATAATAAGTTGCAAATATTGTATATTGATCCATTTAAATGCTTGTAATAGAGTTAAGATATACACACACGCATAAAGTTTTCAAATGAATAAAATGTGAGATTTTATTTTCTCATTGGTTCTTGTTGAACTTTTGAATTTATCGGAATCAGAGTTTTCCATGGTATTGACTCTCAACTTATCAATCAATTCTTTTATAGTTGATTATGGTATTTTCACTGTACTAAAGTTCTTACCTCTTCATTGCTAATGAGTAGCATGTTCTACCGAGTCTACTATTAAACACAATCATTGGTGATTATATTCAATTTGAATTTTATTATAAGTTGATAAAGTTCTTATTACTCTTAATATTAAATCTTATCACGGATTGGCAAAAATTGCATCAAGGATCAGAAATTTGACCGGGAGAAAGAGCAAAGAGGGAGAGGTCAAAATGCAACTAAAATCTGAAAGGGCCTCTTTGAGACCTAGCAGATCCAAAAGAAAAGGCAAAGTGGAGGAGAGAATGAGCGGGATTTTAAGCAAATGAAATTTCAAAAAGCAAGTTTCGTTAAGAACACTCCGTCACTTTCGTTGACGCTTTGCCCCACCACTTTACGCGTGTCACTTTTTTAGAGGGTCTTACACGGCCACGTAGTTGTGTAAGACTCACTGAATGTTTTCTCTCACTTTTCTTCCCCCGCCTCAGTCAGATCCCTATTCTAGTATCACAGAATCGTCAGCCTCTCTCCCCACTAACATTCTTCAAGTCTTCATCCGCAAAATATCAAGAACTAGCAAAATGTTTTCTTCCATCACCTCATGGCCCTGCAAGAAATGCACGTTCCTAAACCCATCCTCAGCAAAGTCCACCTGCCAGATTTGCCTCTCACCATCCTCTCCTTCTCCTCTGTCATCTTCTTCGATCCCTAAATGGGTCTGCAATTCCTGCACTTTCTTGAACCCTTACAGGAACAGTCGCTGCGAGATCTGTGGTACTGGTGCTTCAGCCTCGAAGTTCGAGGACTTGAATGACACTTCAACTGATCTGGATCCTTTGGTGGGGTCTGTTTTCTTCCCTCTGAAGACTTGCTCTGGTAAGAGAAAGTGGGGAGACCCAGCAGCACCTGACGGATGCGATGACAATGAGAGAGTAGAAAAATATCATGTTGGGATCAGTGGGTTTCGTGAGATTAAGGCGTGCAATACGGGAGTTGCAGGTGAGAATTGATTCCTCTTATTGCCCCTTTAGTGCCTGACTGATGATTGATTGTCTGAATATTGAAAGTTGCCTTCCCTTTTTTGGCGTTTCGCTGCCGATAATAAGCCTTTAATTTGCAACTATTCAAACACTCGCTCCAGGAAGAACAATGGTGATGAAGAAATCGACTATTTTGCCTACGATTTGTCTGGAGTTTCATTTGGGATGTCCACACCACACCTTATTGACTATGATTGATTGATTGCTATAAGTTGTCAGCTAAAAGAACGAATGAGATGGGTATGCCTGAACTTCGGCCACACGATACTGAAGTAATAGGGTATGATCCGCTTGTAAATAAGAGTCCTTAATTTGTTCTACTTGTTCAAAAGGGTGCTCTTTCCATGTTTTCAAGCATCACACGTATTTTTCCAGCAAAGCTTCCCAGTGGATCTTTTTGGCAGTCAACTTGATCTGCATAAGGTTTATTTAGTCTTGTTTGTGCTGTTTACGAAAGTTTAGTTTTTTGTTCCAAGGATATTAATTAGTCAAAAGTTTTACTCCCCGTAGCTGTATATATTGTTTGAATTTCCAGAGAATAATCAAGATTACAGGGAATATGCTTAGCATCTCTAAATTGCCACTAACAAGCCTTTTGAAATTGAGACATATATACCATTGGATGAATTACTTCAACTATGAAAAAATGCAAGGCTTTCTTGTTTTACTTGCCTGTTCATTTGTATAGGTATAATCTTAAATGCCAGGAAGTTTTACTTATATGAAATAAATATCTTTTGTTTAAGTTATTATATACTTAACTCTGTCAGAGTGGTGCTTGATTCAATGTTCTGGCCTGTCCTAATCTCAAATGGTGTGTGTCATGTATTCCTTTTTACCCAATATATATGGAAGGTTTAATGCTAGTACTTGGCAAATTTATTAATTTTGTCGCTCACTGCAGAGAATAGGTCTTCAAGCTTGGGTTTGAGCTCACTCAAGATACTAAGTTACAATGTTTGGTTCCGAGAAGACCTTGAGCTGCACAGTAGAATGAAAGCAATAGGGGAACTGATTCAACTGCATTCTCCTGATTTCATTTGTTTTCAGGTTTTCTTCTTCTTTCTTTTACCTTGAGGAGGAGTGGTGGGTGTTCATGTACTTATGTGTTGATAGGATTTCTAATCCTATCATCTAACTTGCCTGGTGTGCCTGCAGGAAGTTACTCCAACCATATATAAATTGTTTCTTCAATCAAGATGGTGGAAGTTATATCAGTGCTCTGTTTCAGTTGAGGATGCATATCTGAGGCCCTACTTCTGTATGCAGGTAAATTTGTAAATTTGTGCACTTTCACGACCCAAAAAAGGAGAGTCATGCTGACCAGAAACTTTGGAAAAGGGGATACTATGAGATGGACCAATTTACAGATGCAGTGAAACTCATTGGACATTGACTTTCTATGTAACTTGGCGCAGTTATTTCCTGTACAATTATCTGTTGTTGGATTCATCCCAATTTTATAGAATTTCCTCTTTGGAATTGCACAAAGTTACAGATTGCTGTGGCATCCTGCCTATTGACAGAGTGTTTTCCTTGACAGTGTTGCACTTTTCTTGGTTGTTATGGCAGTAACTGTTCTTTACCTTCTGTATGCTTGTGGATTTCAATTAGTCCCCAGATCTTAGTGACATAAAATAATATGCAGCTGTGCAAATTGCCCGTTAAATCTTTCACCTGCAAACCCTTCAACAATTCCGTAATGGGCAGAGAACTGTGCATTACAGAGCTTGAGATTCCGTTGGTTGTGGCCACAAGCCACCTTGAGAGTCCATGTCCATCCCCGCCAAAATGGGACCAGATGTACAGCAAGGAAAGAGTAGACCAAGCCAAAGAGTTGATCCCCCTTCTTGATGAGAACCCAAACGTGATATTTGCTGGTGACACCAACTGGGATGACAAGCTTGATGGCAATTTTCCCTTACGGGATGGATGGGTCGATGCATGGATCCACCTGAGGCCAGGAGAAAATGGGTGGACATATGACACCAAATCCAACAGGATGCTTTCAGGCAACCGGACTCTTCAAAAGCGATTGGATCGGATCATGTGTAAGCTGCAGGATTTTAGGGTGAGTGGGATTGAGATGATTGGGTTGGAGGCCATCCCGGGCCTATCCTATTGCAAGGAGAAGAAGGTTGGGAAGGAGATCAAGAAATTGGTGCTACCAGTCTTACCGAGTGACCACTATGGGCTGCTTATGACAATTTTGAAGCGGTGACCTTGTGGTGGAGGCTCAGGTTCTTGAACGTGTTTTTGTACACACTTCACTCAGCCTTTCAATGGAGGCACTTTTGTACTGATGAGGTGTTTCACTTTGACGGCAATTTTGCTGAGGTGGGACCAAACACAACTCCCTTATTGAGAGTGATGGTTCCTAGTTTGACATAAACCTACATACTGCTAATTTCGGTGAAGATTATGTGGAATTTTCTATGTTTCTACATTGTGGTTGTGTAACCTGTTTACTTAGTCTATCATAAACTGCGATACTGTAGAAGGGTATCTGTTACGGTGGGGTAAAGTACCATTTCATCACTATTAACGTCGGTCCACACGAATTTGATCCAATCTATCTGAATGAGCGTGGCTGAATGATCTGCTAGCTCATTAGAAAGGATGGCTTTGCTTGTGGTATTGGCGAATCTTGTCGCCAATTCAATAAACGGATGTCTATCTCAAACAGTTCGAGGTATGTATGTCTAAATTATATATGTTTTGAAATAATTTAATAGCTTTCAGATGTAAAAATTTAACATAATTGGTGGCAGTTTGGGGTCTGACCTATGAAAACTCTGGGATAATAATAGAGTTACTCTAGCACTGTCTTTGAGACACTTAAAACACATGCTCAGTTACTGAGTTTAAGGTGACCTGAGGCTGATGTAGGTTTAATCCTATAATTCTTAGTAGTTCAGGTTACTTTGTCCTGAAACGAATTTCCAGTGTTTGTTTAAATATTGGTTAATGAATGAAAGAATTTGTTCCATCACGGAAGGAATTCGTGAAGGAAACTTCAAAGGGCAACCGAAGGAAGAAAATCAGCTCAAAACCCACTTCCAAAAATCGACAACATTCAGCCTCAGATGAATCTAGTCCCAGGTTTTCAACAAAAAGCCAGATAAAAGGGAAAAAAACTGACATCAGTACGGACGATGCTACTTCATTATACGACATGGACCGTCTCCATTATCCGGACTAACTTTCCCGTATTGCAGTCACCAGCAGCATTTTTACTTCTCTTGGAGAATAAGTGTTGGGATTAATGCTTTAAACCCAATTATAACTGATGTAATTTTATTCATGAAATACAATTAAGACATTATTATTCATCATATGCTGTTATATTCTATGATGAAACCCATAAACTATGATAATGATTTTAAGGTCATGATGAGATCATGCCAGTGAGACTTAAAATCCACAAGTCTTAGTTTAAAATGTTCCTAGTTATAGGATCACTGAACAGGGGATTGGTGATCCGGAAAAACTAGTACACTTGTTACATACTCTAAGGTAGAGGGTAACTGATCTCACAGTTACTTGTGAAGAGTCACTAATGTAAAAGTGTAGGTACTCATTATGAAATGAGTTTACTGAACTGATCCACTTAAAGGATTAACCTAATGGATCTTTAAATAAATGTCAATAGGTTATTCCTTAGGTGATAGTAGGTGTAAATGATCCTTAGACTTGAGATTACCATAGCATCTTGTAAGAGTTAAGTTGTGTTTTGGTTTATTCCTTTACATAGTTCTATGAACCATGAGTAGGATATTTTGGACCCAACAAGACTCTTATGGAGATGGTGTGTAATCAATAAAGGATCGGTTACTTCTCATGGGAGGAGAGAATGTCCTATGTATTCTATTAAGTATTGACTCAGAAAAATCTCTGGCCAGAGTAGAATGAAATATCAGAAAGCAGTTTCCGATATTTCATTGTTGAGTTAATTACTAGAGAATTGATATGCATATGGATAAAAATTAGGGTTTGACGTTTTATCCATACCTTAATTTATCTGGGACATTGTATAATTGAAGGATTGAATTACACGAAAACTAATCACCAAAGGGTGTTCGATTCTTTGATTGAAATCTTCACTATCCGGGTGGTCATGATATGTTGCTAGACGTTAATCTTGACTTGTGAATTTAATTGATTAAGAGTTAATCGATGATCTTATTAAAAGGTTTAATAAGATAAATTAATTCACTACCGGCTTAGTGTGGAGCCCAATGGGTCACACACAATACAAGTCATTTCTCGTAACCAAAATTTAATTGTTTAAATTTTGTGTTGGGCAGTTAATTTCTGCTAGCACGGAATTGCCCATATCGGTTACGCGCCTTATTGGATAAGGTTGTTTCGGAATTAGCTGTAAAATTAAATTTATAGAAATTTAATTATACTCTCGGTTATATACACAAGCTAAATTATCGAATGAGATTCGATTAAAATAAATACATATCTATATGTATGTATATAAGTAATACATTTCATGTAGACCAACGGTTGATATATTCTCAACAATATACTATTGGAAAAGGCATAATGTATGCCAATTGTGAAAAAGCACATCTCTTCAGTGAAGGAGGGGCGCATCTCTTCGGTGAAGGAGGGACACCTCTCTTCGATAAAAGAGGGACACCTCACTTCAATGAAGGAGGGGCACCTCTTTTCGGTAAAAGTGGTGAAAATGTTTCACCCACCAAAGGGGACAAAAAAGCCCCCTTTCGTGTTCTATATATAGACAAACCAAAGGGCATCCTTGGTGTGTTAGTTTGAGAGAANGCATTTTATTCCGAAACAAAAAGGGGACCGATTGTTGGGAACAGTTCCCAACGCTTACAAGAATAACTTGGTGTGGATACCGTGGAGGGCGTACACGTGTGCGTCTAGTCAAATGATCGACTGTTGAAGTCATTTGTGAAGGCGCTATGGGACATCGCCGAATTAAGGATTCAAATACAAGGATCGACTTGGAGTTTTTGTAGGTATGTATATTCTTTACTTATTTCCTCATATTTGAATTTCAAATTGCATCAAAGAGATACTGGGCTCGGGAATATAATGAAATAAAATTGAAATGCACGCTTCCGCCGCGTATCGATTCCCAACAATAAGATGGGAAAACTCGCACAATCCCTAGTTAGTTGTCTTGAAGGAGCCTTATCAAGCAATACGGAAGTAAACAAAAAATAAGGCAAGGAGCAGATCAATGCAGTGATGGCGCAGAAAGATAGAGCAACTGAAGAGGCAAAGCGACACGCGAGAAATGAGACGGACCTGACCCTCCAGAGAGATGGTCATTACTTTCGAGCTGTAGAAGAGACTGAAAAGCGACAGAGCTAAGGAAGGTCAAGGTATTCTTACTAGCTCAATTTTCACAACCCGTTGTAAGACATAATGTTAAGAATAATAAAAACCTTAACAACTTATAAACGACATTAAAATAAATATGAACATTAAAGATTGTGTTGGACAGTAAACTCAGTAAAATTATGATCAATTATTTATATAGAGGTAAACATTTTTGGATGGTAAAGATACCATAACCAATAAAGAAAGATTCATCAATAAATTGAGGATGAATGTCGAGGGAAAAAACTCCAATAAATTCTATAAAATTTTCAAATAATTGAAAAGATAATAAAATCTTATATTTTATTAATATGAAAACTCTCTCATTTTTCCAAATCCTATTATAATCATTTAAATAGGTCAACTAACACAATTTGCAACGTATGTTGCTTCATAAAGTCTCAATCATAGTTTTAAAAACCGGACCGGGCCGGCCGGTTCGACCGGTTCG